>WNWK01015427.1:0-47920 GCA_009830355.1 Cherax destructor | reverse complement strand
CCCAGAAAACCCCCCCACGGATCACCATCTATCCTTGGAAGAATGGCAAGCTCTTGCATGGGATTATACCTGCGTGTCGACACTGGTAACCTACATCCATCACAGTGTTGGGCGACAGGGAGGAGCTGCGACCACAGAGGAGTACAAGATTGGCAAGTACAGGGACATAAGCCAACAGTATAAATTTGTCCCAGTGGGATCAGAGACCTGGGGGGGGGGAAAAAATGCAACACGTTCCTTAAAGAGCTGGGTTCCAGACTCATCGACACCACCAGGGACCCAAGGGCAGCCACGTTCATGTTTCCCAGCGTCTCAGCGTGGCCATCCAGAGGGTAACGCATGTTGATACTCGGCTCGGTCCGCCGAGGAGCTGGAGGAGATTCATAATCTTTGACATATTGTACCATTGTATTCATGTTCATGTGTTTTATAAATGTATTCTGTCTATTAATAAAGCATTTATATATAATATATATATATATATATATATATATATATATATATATATATATATATATATATATATATATATATATATATATATATATATATATATATAATAATAATAATAATAATAAAAAAATATATATATATATATATAAGTATTCGAACCCATGCTGCTTTGGCCCGCCTCACGGTGAGCGAAACACATGACGTTCAACACAGGTCCACTTGTTCGAAGTTACAATATAAAATACTACTCATTGGGCTAGTATACCAAACAGGAGGAGAATGAAATTAGCTAGAGGCACCCACACCACCGTATGTCCTCAGATGATGATAAAACACCTAGCTTGGTTGGGTGCATCATTCTTGTGAGGATTTCAGTGGTCCTGTGGGTTAGAGCATCATGTGTTTTTGCTCACAATGAGGCGGGCAAAAGCAGCATGGGTTCGAATCCTTGGCTAGTTGCAGTTTTATGATCAATATCACTCTTGTGTTTACAATATATATATATATATATATATATATATATATATATATATATATATATATATATATATATATATATATATTCATATTAGGTAAAACTGGTCAATTAGCAAGAACTCATTTAAAATTAAGTCCTTTCTAAAATTTTCTCTTATACGTTGAAAGATATATTTTTTTCATTTATGTTAATGTAAGAATTTATAATTTTGTACCAAGAGAAACTTTGAAAACCTACGTAACTTTATTACAAAAGGGCAATTTAATTTAGCCTAACCCAACTAAATATATTTTAGATACGTTAACAATAATTTAATAATAAACAAACACAATGAAATATATTTTTCTTTAGGTTCAGAATGATTTTACGAAATTATTACATACACAAATTTTCGCTTGTCTTATATGGCAAGAAGAGCTGTGCTATTTAAGCCAAAATCTAAGTTTTACCATCGGCAATACATATATATATATATATTATATATATATATATATATATATATATATATATATATATATATATATATATATATATATATATATATATATATATATATATATATATATATATAAATATGTCGTGCCGATTAGGTAAACTGGTCAATTAGCAAGAACTTATCTAAAATTAAGTCCTTTCTAAAATTTTCTCTTATACGTTTAAAAAATATATATTTTTCATTTAAGTTTAATGTAAGAATTATAATTTTGTACCAAGAGAAACTTTGAAAACCTACATAACCTATTACAACAAGCGCATTTAATTTAGCTCTAACCCAACTAAATATATTTTTGATAGTTAATATTAATTTAATAATAACAAACACAATGAAATATAGTTTTCATTATGTTCAGAATGATTTTGAGAAATTATTTTGGCAATTATTGCATAAAATTTTCACTTGTCTTATATGGCAAGGTGAGCGTTGTATTTAAGTTAAAATGCAAGTTTTACCTAATGGCACGACATATATATATATATATATGTCGCCGATTAGGAAACTCTGATTCACCTTGCCATATAAGACAAGTGAAAATTTGTGTATGCAATAATTTGCAAATCTTCTGAACATAACAGAAAAATATATTTCATTGTATTTGTTATTATTAAATTAATGTTAACGTATCTAAAATATATTTAGTTGATTTAGGCTAAATTAAATTGCTTGTTGTTAAAAGGTAGATAGGTTTCAAAGTTTTCTTGAACAAAATTATAAATTCTTATTAAATGAAAAAATATATCTTTAAACGTATAAGAAAATTTTGAAAGGACTAATTTAATAGTTCTTGCTAATTGACCAGTTTTACCTAATCGCACGACATATATATATATATATATATATATATATATATATATATATATATATATGTCGTGCGATTAGGTAAAACTGCTATTTGCTTATAGACAGCTCACCTCCATATAAGATAAATGAAAATTTGTGTATGCAAATATCACCAAATCATTCGAACATAAAAAATATATTTCATTGTGTTTGTTCATTATTAAATTAATGTTAAAGTATCTAAAATATATTTAGTTGGGTTAGGCTAAATTAAATTGCGCTTGTTATAATAAGGTTAGGTAGGTTTTCAAAGTTCTCTTGTTACAAAATTATAAATTCTTACATTAACATAAATTAAAAATATATCTTTAAACGTATAAGAAAAATTTTAGAAAGGGCTTAATTTTAAATGAGTTCTTGCTAATTGAAGTTTTACCTAATCTTACGACATATATATATATATATATATATATATATATATATATATATATATATATATATATATATATATATATATATATATATATATATATATATATATATATATATTATATATATATATATATAAAATATATATATATATATATATATATATATATATATATATATATATATATATATATATATATATATATATATATATATATATATATATATATATATATATATATATATATATATATAATATATATATATATATATATATATATATATATATATATATATATATATATATATATATATGTCGTGCCGATTAGGTAAAACTGGTCAATTAAAGAACTCATCTAAAATTAAGTCCTTTCTAAAATTTTCTCTTATACGTTTAAAGATATATTTTTTCATTTATGTTAATGTAATAATTTATAATATTGTACCAAGAGAAACTTTGAAAACCTACCTAACCTTATTACAACAAGTGCAATTTAATTTAGCCTAACCCAACTAAATATATTTTAGATACGTTAACATAAATTTAATAATAAAGAAACACAATGAAATATATTTTTTCGTTATGTTCAGAATGATTTTGGCGAAATTATTGCATACACAAATTTTCACTTGTCTTATATGGCAAGGTGAGCGTTGCTATTTAAGCAAAATAGCAAGTTTTACCTAATCGGCACGACATATATATATATATATATATATATATATATATATATATATATATATATATATATATATATATATATATATATATACGTGCGATTAGGTAAAACTGGTCAATTAGCAAGAACTCATCTAAAATTAAGTCCTTTCTAAAATTTTCTCTTATACGTTTAAAGATATATTTTTTTAATTTATGTTAATGTAAGAATTTATAATTTTGTACCAAGAGAAACTTTGAAAACCTACCTAACCTTATTACAACAAGTGCAATTTAATTTAGCCTAACTCAACTAAATATATTTTAGATACGTTAACATTAATTTAATAATAAACAAACACAATGAAATATATTTTTTTCGTTAGGTTCAGAATGATTTTGGCGAAATTATTGCATACACAAATTTTCACTTGTCTTATATGGCAAGGTGAGCGTTGCTATTTAAGCCAAAATCGCAAGTTTTACCTAATCGGCACGACATATATATATACAGTGGAATCTTTGTTTTCGTCATTAATCCATTCCATAGAGCATGACGAAAACCGAATTCGACGAAAACTGAAGCCATATTTCCCATAAGAAATAATGTAAATCCAATTAATCCGTTCCAGACATCCAAAAGTATTAACAAAAAATACATTTTATAGAGAATAACTACAGTTTTACATACATAAAACAATGAGAAATAAATATAAAGCACTAATGAAATGGATAAATGAACATTTAAATAAATTTTACTTTTATTGAAGGCTCTTGTTGGCGCATGGAAAATAGCGAGGAGGGGAGAGTGAGGCGTGTTTATTGTTTGGAGACAGGACAAAATGCTTCATTATGATGCTAATATCAACTCTACGGTTTATTTATATAATATAATTCGTCTAATATGACATAATAAACAATATTAATAACATAGAAACATGATATATACTCTAGAATGAATAAAATATGTCATTACGTATGTCACAAGTGGTGGTGTTAGCGGCGGCAGTGGCCACCACCACTAGACACACCACTAGTCACACTGAAACAATGTATGTAATTTATAAATAAGAAATATTTACACTTTAATTTATAAATAAGAAATATTTACACTTAAATTTATCAATTAGAAATATGTTGTCAGTGGCCTTATATACCTCCAACAACATTGGAGGAGTTAGTTTCGTGTCATCCTTTTTCTATCCCTTAACCCTTTCGGGGTCGGTGCCATACTAGTACGTTTTACGAGCAGGGGTTGGTGCCGTACTAGTACGCGTAAATTCTAGCGGCTTCAAATTAAGCGGCAAACAGCTGGTAGGCCTAGGGATGAGAGAATGGGTCTGCGTGGTCAGTGTCGCAGTAGGAAAAATCGGGCATCCAGTGGTGCATTGTGGGAACACCATTTCAGTACACCTTCTCCACCATGCCTCGCAGCAAGAAACACCTTACTCCTCGGCGAATTGGGACACTTTTATTCATCAGTGACAGTTCTAACAGTGATGGGGGTGTTAGTGAAGGTGACTTTCAAGGTTTTGAGGCGGTTGTGACCGAAACTAGTGACCATAATACCGGTATAAGTGAGGAAAACCCTGACGACCCACAGCCGTCCACCTCTTGTGCTGTGGCGTCTTGTTTACGGCCAGTTGTACCAGAACGAAGGCGGAAACTCCTATTTTTTAATGTCCCAGACTCAGATGTGAGCAATGGTGATGATACTGATAGTGACTATGAACTCCAAGCCCTTCGAAATAGTTCCAGTAGCGCGAGTGAAGAGGAATATTCACCAGTGAAGCGTCAGTATATACGATGGTATATGCGCTCTGGTAGTGTGCCATATGCTCTTCTAAGGGTTAGGAGTACATCTCGGAGTACATCCCATGGGTGTACAACAGGAAGTGATAGTGAAAATGATGATAGCGTTGCAATTGGTATGAGAAATGTGCATGCAACTGGTAGTGGTGGTGGTGGTGCGGCGCGCAAGGCACCAGCAGTGGACCATGCTGGCACCCATGCCGCTGACTCAGCTCAGTTACAACAAAGGCAACCCTCACCCACCCACCAACCCCCACAGCCACAACCTCCACTTCCACATCCCCCACAACCACCTTTAAATATCCAGTACCCACCAGCAGACCGCACCTGGGATTGGCAGGAAGCTGACAATTTTATTCCCAATCCCCATCAGTTTGATGAAAGTCACAGTGGATTACGCCCATCTTGTCCACTTGGGAACAATGCCACTGAACTGGAATGTTTCCAGTTATTCTTTGACGAAACCCTGATAGACATTATTATCAGAGAAAGCAACAGATACTTCGATTACACCATGGCAAACACGATTCTTTCACCAAAATCACGTCTACACCAGTGGAAGGAGACAACTTTGGCAGAGATGTATCTTTTCTTTGCCACAATAATGCTTATGCCGTATGTTTATAAACACCGTATCAAATCATATTGGTCAACAGACAGATTGATTGCAACACCAGCTTTCAGTGATATTATACCAGTGAATCGATTTGTGCTACTTCTACGCATGTTGCATTTTTGGACAAAACCAGGCCTGACAGAATCCGACAGGTTATATAAGATTAGGAATGTGTTTCTGTATCTGAAAGAGAATTCAATATGTATTTTTATCCCTTCAGGAAGCTTGTTATTGACGAGTCACTGATTCTGTTCAAAGGTAGACTGTCATTCAAGCAGTATATACCAAGCAAGAGGAAACGCTTTGGTATAAAGTTGTTTGTGCTTTGTGATTGCTACAGTGGTCTTGTATTGGATTTATTGTGTACACTGGAAGTAATACATTGAAAGATACCAGGAAGTTACTGGGTATCTCTGGTGATATGGTTAGAACAATGATGGAACCATATCTTGGAAGGGGCATATATTATATACTGATAACTGGTACACAAGCCTCTCCTCAGTGATTTTTTGCGAGTGAACTTGACAGATGTGTGCGGTACAGTCTGCAAATCGTAAGCATATGCCTAGGTTCAAGTGCAGGCACTCGTAGAGGTCAGGTGCAGGCGTTTGCTGCCAATGATATCATGGCATTTCGGTGGCATGACAAACGAGATGTCACACTGTTGTCATCAATTCACCCTAATGAAATGGCAGACAGTGGCAGGGTGAATAGAGAGACCGATGAACCCATTCTAAAACCTCAGCTATGATGGACTACACTCTCAATATGGTTCAGTGGACAAATGTGACATGCAGATTGGGTTTGCTGATTGTGTTAGAAAGAGTTATAAGTGGTACATAAAACTCTTTTTCACATTCTGGACATTTCCATGCTCAATGCTTATAATGTTTATAAGTTGAAGACCAGAAACAAACCACCATATGGCAATTTTGTTTGTCTGTTATCAGACAAATAATCACCAAGTACCAAGAAACACCACCTGCAATAGAAAACCACCCACGAAATTACCAACAACTACCCTCTCGTCTGAGGCTTGGTGGTGAACACTTCTAACAAAACTGCCTGCTACTGCTTGCAAGAAAAAGGCTCAGAAGAGGTGTTATGTCTGTGCACATACAAAAGACGCCCACAGCAATGCAAAGACACTCGTTTTATGTGTGTGGAATTGAAACACCATGTGCATGGAACCATGTTTCAGAGACTTCCACAGGCTGCAGAACTTCTAGAAACATTGCAGTACTCATATGTGTATATATATGATTGAACAATAGTTATAAACATAATTGTACATTGTACATTGTTGTAAATATGTTTTGTAAACAAACTAGTGATAACAAACTTTGTGGCATTATTTTGTAAGAAATAGGTAGTGAATATTTAAAAACAGCACTTATATTGGTCTCACAGTCCATAAAAGTTATTTGAAAAAAAAAATTAAATTGCATCAGAAAACAACTTAAAAAAAAAAAACGATTACCGGCCAACCGGAAGTCGCCAATGTTGCTGTCATCGGATCATTTTGGGTCAACTTGAACCTCCATATCTCCGTAAGCATTGATCGCAAAATTTTTTGTTAGTTATTTAGATTCAGAAAAAAACTATCATTTCATAAGAAATTTTTTTTTCCGAATATTTTTCGACCCCAGGAACACGTTTCCGAGAAGGCCTGTCGACCCCCAAAGGGTTAAGGGGCCCGTAGAACCGTTCATTCATTTTTTTTGTTTTTGGTTCAATTTCAATGAACGTTGATACTGTGATTTAACCAGCATTTTCACCCTTTACCAATATTTGTGAATTGACTTTGTGTTGCAAAATTGCAAGATATTGCAAAATTTTATGTAGAGGTGGGAGGGTATAAAACCCTCCCTGCTCAAGAAAATTGGTAAGACATACAGTGTTCTAGTCGACATCAGATGAAAGATAAAGAGTTAGATTATCTTTATTTCAATTTTTTTGAGAGAAATGTCAATAGATTGCATTAAAAAAAAATTTTAAATTTGTGTTTTTTTTAAGGACTTTTTTGGGAGGAAAAAATTCAATAAAAACAAAACAGTAGGACATAACTAAAATCAATGCTGAAATTATAATAGAACCATCATTCCTCAATAACATCTGAAAAAATCATGACACTCCTATAAATACTCTTCTCAAGTATGAGAAAATAATGTCAATAACTTATTCCTGTTTTATTCACAGTTTTGTTATATGTAAAACTCTATGGAAATGGCACACCAAATTTGACCATGTTGCACACCAACATTTGTTGACAGCCCTCTGGCTACTGAGGCACCATCTCTCGCTCTGCTCACTCTAGTCCTCACAGAAGTTACCATGTAGACTATCTTGAATGAAACAATCATCAAAATCGTTATTTTTGGAGTAAAAACAAACAAAAAAAAAACACTATTGTCAACAGGCCCTCTTGATTATAGGACAAACAAAAGAAATTTACATCTTTGGAAAAACATACGTAGAAATATGATAGAGAGAAGCTGATTACATCAACATGTAGCCAGAATTATGCACTATTTTTTGGTAAGAAAATATTATTTTCCATATTTTTTCAGGTTCAATGTTTTTACCCCTCATAAATAGCCCCTGGGCCTTACTAAAATCTAAATAAACAATATCGAATTCTTTATCATGATCCAAAAGGGTTCTTTCAGGTATACAGAAGTAAAATTAGGGACAAGATAGGCCCCCTTAAGAGTAACTCAGGACAGATCACGGACAGTGATAAGGATATGTGTGAAATTTTCAATACTTACTTCCTCTCAGTTTTTACTCAGGAAGATACTAGCAGAATTCCAGAAATAATAAATTATGTAGAACAGGAAAATAATAGACTATGCTCGATTGGGGTAACTAGTGACATGGTCCTCAGACAAATAGAGAAATTAAAACCTAACAAATCCCCAGGCCCTGATGAACTGTTTGCAAGAGTTTTAAAAGAATGTAAAGAGGAACTTAGCAAACCTTTGGCAAATCTTTTCAATATATCACTACAAACTGGCATAGTGCCAGACAAGTGGAAAAGGGCAAATGTAATACCTATTTACAAGGCAGGTGACAGGTCCTTAGCTTCGAACTATAGACCAATAAGCCTTACCTCCATAGTTGGTAAATTTATGGAGTCAATAATTGCAGAGGCAATTCGTAGCCATCTTGAAAAGCATAAATTGATTAATGAATCTCAACTGTCTTACAAATTTACTAACTTTTTTCACTAAGGTGTTTGAGGAGGTAGATCATAGTAATGAATATAATATTGTGTACAGTGGACCCCCGAGTATCGTAATTAATCCGTTCCAGGAGCTAGTACTTAATTAACACGAAGTTTTCGAAATTCAAACCATTATTTCCCATAAGAAATAATGTAAATACAATTAATCCGTTCCACAAAAAAATATTCACATACTAAATTAAAAACAATATATATATATATATATATACATTTACTTACCTTTATTGAAGAGTTGCAGGCATCTGGAAGGTAGAGTTGCTGAAAGGGGCAGGGAGTTAGTGGTTGGAAGGGGAATCCCCCTCCAAAAGGACTTCAGGTATCAAAGCCCTCTCTGGGGTTACTTCCCTTCTTGGTCTTTTAATGCCACTAGGACCAGCTTGAGAGTCACCAGACCCCTGCCTGGTGAAGTAACTGTCCAGAGTCCTCTGTTTCCTGCGACCCTTCAACACTTTCCTGAAGTGCGACATGGCTCTGTCACTGAAGTGGCTGCACAGAAGGCTCATTTCAGCTTGCTCAAAGTGGTGTCTTTCAACAAATGTCTGCAACTCATTCCACTTTGTACACATCTCTTTAAGCACTGAAGAGGGCACCTCCTTCTGTCTCTCACCCTCCTCCTCTGAAGCAATAACCTCAGCTGTGGTCTGTTGCTGTTCCAGATGAAGCTCTTGCAGCTCTTCAGTTGTTAGCTCTACCCTGTGGGCCTCCACCAACTCTTCCACGTCCTCACCACTCACCTCCAACCCCAGGTTGTTCCCCAATGCCACAATAGAGTCCACAACAGGCACAGGGTCGTCAAGGTCAGGGTCAGCCTCAAATCCTTCAAAATCCCTCTGTTGGACACAACCTGGCCACAATGGTCTCCAAGCAGAGTTCAAAGTCCTGGGAAATCACTCCCTCCCAAGCCTTACCTATAAGGCGTATGCATTGCACAATGTTGAAGTGATCTTTCCAGAACTCTCTTAGGGTCAACTCAGTGTCCGAGGTCACTTCAAAGCACTTTTCAAACAGTGCTTTGGTGTACAGTTTCTTGAAGTTGGAAATGACCTGCTGGTCCATGGGCTGGAGGAGAGGAGTGGTGTTAGGAGGCAAGAACTTCACTCTGATGAAATTAAACTTGTCAGACAAACACTCTTGCAAGTTGTGAGGGTGAGCAGGAGCATTGTTCAGTATCAGGAGGCACTTGAGTGGCAATTTCTTTTCAAAGAGGTATTTCTTCACAGTAGGGCCAAACACTCCAGTCACCCATTCCTTGAAAATCTCCGTAGTGACCCATGCCTTGGTGTTAGCCTTCCAATGCACACACAAATTATTCTTGTCAACACTGTGATTCTTGAAGGGTCTGGGATTTTCATAGTGATACACCAGTAAAGGCTTCACTTTAAAATCACCACTAGCATTAGAACAAAACATGAGAGTTAGCCTGTCTTTCATAGGCTTGTGTCCTGGCTGTGCCTTTTCCTCCTGAGTAATGTAGGTCCTGTTGGGCATTTTCTTCCAAAACAGGCCTGTTTCATCACAGTTAAACACTTGTTGGGGGAGGAATTGTTCAGCCTCTACGAACCCCTGGAATTCCTGCACAAATTTTTCAGCTGCACGTTTGTCTGAGCTGGCTGCCCCACCATGCCTCACAACACTGTGTATGCCACTATGTTTCTTAAACCTGTCAAACCAGCCTTTGCTGGCTTTAAAATCACTTGCCTCACCACTGGTTGCAGGCATTGTCTTGACAAGATCTGCGTGCAACTTCCTTGCCTTTTCACAAATTATCGCCATGGAAACACTATCACCCGCTCTCTGTTTTTCATGGATCCACACCAACAACAACTTCTCAACCTCATCCACTGTTTTCGATCTATTTTTCGTTAACATATCAACCTCTTTTGCAACATTAGCTTCCTTGATCTCATTTCTCTTTGCGAGGATAGAGCCGATAGTAGAAGGGGTTTTGTTGTACATCCTGGCAAGATCACTCAGACGTACGCCACTCTCATATTTTTCTATAATCTCTTTCTTCAGTTCGATGGTGTTCCTCACTTTCTTTACCACAGGGGTGCCACTAGGAAGCTTCTTTGGACCCATGGTGACTTATTTCACAGTGACAATCACTAAAGCACCAAAAAAAACACCAAATGTAGTGTGAATGTTTGAAAGAGCGCGCTAGGTAATGTTCTCTCATTGGTAAACAACGCTTCACTGGCGGCGTCCTGCGTCCCGCGCAGGCGCGGAGCAGGCGGACAGGTCTAATACGTTACGAAACACGAGCGGTTTTACAATTCTCGAAGTCGTAAAAAGCTTACGAAACACGATGTTTACGAAGTAAGAACCTTTCGAAACTCGGGGGTCCACTGTATATGGACTTCAGTAAGGCTTTCGATAAAGTTCCACATCAGAGGCTACTGAGGAAACTTAAGGCACACGGAATAGGAGGAGAATTTTTTTCCTGGGTAGAGGCATGGTTGACAAATAGGCGGCAGAGAGTTTGCATAAATGGAGAGAAATCAGAATGGGGGCACATCTCAAGCGGTGTTCCACAGGGGTCAGTTTTGGGCCCCCTGTTGTTTACAATTTACATAAACGACATAGATGAGGGAATAAATAGCAACATAAGTAAATTTGCTGATGACACCAAAATAGGCCGTCCAATTCATTCAAATGAGGTCATTAGAGCACTCCAGGATGATTTGAATAGACTGATGCAGTGGTCGGAGAAGTGGCAGATGCAGTTTAATGTAGACAAATGCAAAGTTCTAAATGTTGGGCAGGACAATAACCATGTGGCAGATGCAGTTTATAATAATAATAATAATAATAATAATACTTCATTGAGACATTGTACAATTATATATGATAGACATAAATAGATTCACACACAGTTTTTACATAGCTATTACTTAGTTATTAATGAGATGTACATGCTAAAAGCCCCTAATATGCTGAGCATTGCGGTCATTCTTAGGACTACTTAATTCTCGAGTACATGGTAAAAAGTTATGGTTGATAATTTATAAAATAAGTATAATTGCGTATCTAAGTTATAAAGTTTGAATATAAGTTGAACAAATCAATTAATTGTAGCAATGCAACTAATTGAGTGAGATACAATTTAAAACTATTAATTGCATTGCAGTTAGTTTACGTGGTCATTATAATGGAAGTGTTGTGGAAATAATTAGCTAAGTATGTAATATTCATAACAGGTTTTACATTCAATTGATTAGTCAGGTTTTAACGTTAAGTGATTATTCTACTTTGTTGGGAATGTTTGATATTGAGCAATTAGCTTTGGGTGAGAAGGTGTTTTTTTAGCATCGTTTTGAATTGGGGTACAGGTAGGGTTTCTTTGGCAATGACAGGTAATGAATTCCAAATTTTCGTGCCTTTTATATGCATTGAGTTTTTACATAGTGTTAGATGGACACGGGGAACATCGAGGAGTGATCTGTGTCTAGTGTTATGGTCATGTGTCCTGTTAAAATTGGTAAGTAGAAGTTTGAGTGGTGGGTTAATATTTGCATAGAGTGTTCTATGTATGTAATAGGCACAGTTAAAAGTATGGATGTCTTGTATGGTGAGTAAGTTTAGGTTTTTGAATATTGGTGGAGTATGTTGCCTGGAGTGAGAATTTGTTATCATTCTAACTGCTGCCTTTTGTTGTGTTATTAGTGGTCTGAGATGAGTTATTGATGTAGAGCCCCATGCGCAGATTCCATAGGTGAGGTAGGGGTAAATGAGTGAGTGATATAGGGTAAGGAGAGCTGGTTGTGGAACATAGTACCGTATCTTGGATAGTATTCCCACAGTCTTTGAGACTTTCTTGGAGATTTGTTGTATATGTGTCTGAAATTTGAGGCCAGTGTCAAGATGGATTCCTAAGAATTTTCCCTCTGTGAGTTTTGTGATAGGGGACCCGTTTATCATTATGTTAAGTGGTGCGTTTGTAGCTCTGTTCCCAAACTGGATGAAATAGGTTTTATCAATATTGAGAGTAAGTTTGTTGGTCATCATCCAGGTAGATATTTTCTGCAATTCAGTATTTGCAGTGTTGGCTAGTGTGTCTGGGCTTGGGTGAGAGATAACGTATGTAGTGTCATGTGCAAAAAGTATGGGTTTGAGTAGTTGAGATGCATTTGGTAGGTCGTTAATGTAAATGAGAAAGAGTAGTGGGCCAAGAACACTTCCCTGTGGGACACCTACGGTAATTGTTTGCGCGGTGGAGCTAGCTCCATTTGTGTACACATATTGGTTTCTGTTGCTAAGGTATGATTTTAGGTAGTTTAGGGAGTGTCCTCTTATACCATAGTGTGATAATTTTAAGTGTAACAGATCATGGTCAACTGTATCAAAAGCTTTACGTAAATCAATGAAGATTCCCACTGGGATTTCTTTTTTCTCAAGGGCGGTGTAAATTATTTCTAACGTGTATAATGGCATCATTTGTATTTTTATTAGGCCTGAATCCAAATTGACAGTGGTTGAGTACGTTGTTGGAGGTGAGGTAGGAATATATTTGTTTATGAATTAATTTTTTCAAAGATTTTGGCGAGAAGGGGTAAGTTAGATATCGGCCTGTAGTTATTCAGGTCTGTTTGATCTCCTCCCTTATGTATTGGGGTGACCCTCGCTATTTTGAGTATTGATGGGAAGGTAGAGGATTCAATGGATTTGTTAAAGAGTGTTGCAATAATTGGGCAGTAATAATTGCAATAATTGCAATGTTGGGCAGAACAATAACCATGCCACATATAAACTGAATAATGTAGATCTTATTACTTGTGATTGCGAGAAGGATTTAGGAGTTCTGGTTAGTAGTAATCTGAAGCCAAGACAACAGTGCATAAGTGTTCGCAATAAAGCTAACAGAATCCTTGGCTTCATATCAAGAAGTATAAATAATAGAAGTCGTCAGGTTGTTTTTCAACTCTATATATCTTTGGTTAGGCCTCATTTAGATTATGCTGCTCAGTTCTGGTCACCGTATTATAGAATGGATATAAATGCACTGGAAAACGTACAGAGGAGGATGACAAAGTTGATCCCATGTATCAGAAATCTTCCCTATGAGGATAGACTGAGAGCCCTGAATCTGCACTCTCTAGAAAGGCATAGAATTAGGGGGGATATGATTGAGGTGTATAAATGGAAAACAGGAATAAATAAAGGGGATGTAAATAGCGTGCTGAAAATATCCAGCCAAGACAGGACTCGCAACAATGGTTTCAAGTTGGAAAAGTTCAGATTCAGGAAGGATATAGGAAAGCACTGGTTTGGTAATAGAGTTGTGGATGAGTGGAACAAACTCCCTAGTACCGTCATAGATGCTAAGACGTTGTGTAGTTTTAACCCTTAAACTGTCCACACGTAGATATACGTTCACGTGCGTACTGCTCCGAACGTAGATCTACTTTTTATTTTTCATTCCTTCAAATTTAGTGCAATAGGCCTGAGTCGCCTAGACATGAGAGAATGGGTCTGCGCCCTCAGTGTGCGCAGTATTAAAAAAATCTGGGACCACTTAGTACCTTGTGGGAGCACCAGTTCAATTTAGTGCCAGCTAGAGCAAATAGTGTGGCAAACACCAGGGATTCAATGATGTCATGTCACATTAACACTCCCCTTATAAGAGGAAAGTAAAAATAGGTTAGATAAATACATGAGTGGCTGTGGGTGGGTGTGAGTTGGACCTGACTAGCTTGTGCTACTAGGTCTGATGCTATGCTCCTTCCATCAGAGGATGTGACCTGACTAGGTGGGTCATTGGTCTAAGCTGGGGGGTGACATGGACTTGCCTTGCATGGTTCAGTAGGCCTGCTGCAGTGTTTCTTCTTTCTTATGTTCTTATGTATTCGGCAGGCTGGCTGGCTTTGGCTGTCTTTCGCTGTCTCTCTATCTGTCTTTATCTTTGTCTGTCTATATCTTTGTCTGTCTATATCTTTGTCTGCCTATATTTTTGTCTGTCTATATCTTTGTCTATCTATCTATCTATCTAAATGTCCTATATCTCTCTCTCTCTCACACACATGTACAAATAAGTACAGTTATTATACATAGTGTAAATTACCTAGGATAACCCAAAAATTCCAGGCAAAGTACTATACAATGCTTGTAGATATAAGACATAAATAAGTATGACTGGCAAGTAATATGCATCGTCACTTCTGCATCGTGTATAATACCTGTTGGCTTACGAGCTACACTCTGAGACTAGCAGATGGAAAGACACACACACACACACACACAGGCACACAGAAAGAGAGATAAGCAGAGTTAGACAGACATAAGCAGAGTTAGACAGACATAAGCAGAGTTAGACAGACATAAGCAGAGTTAGACAGACATAAGCAGAGCTAGACAAACAGACAGATACAGACAGACAGACATATAGACATTGAAAAAGGGATGGTTCCCTCCAGCACTGCTGACATTTATCAAATGTCACTGGGCTGTCAAGAGTTTTCTGACACTTGTCAACACACCATTCTTCAAGGAGTTTCATATACTCCAGGCACACAGGCAGACAGAAAGACAGATAAGCAGAGCTAGACAGACAGATACAGACAGATACACAGACACAGACAGACAGATAGATAGATAGACAGATAGATAGACAGACAGATAGATAGATAGACAGATAGACAGACAGACAGACAGACAGGCAGACAGACAGACAGACAGACAGGCAGACAGACAGACAGATAGATAGAAAGAGTGAAAAAGCAAGGGTTCCCTGCACACATTCATTCATCAATGTCACTGCCTTATCAGTAGTTATCTGGCAATTGTCATAACACCATTCTTCAAGGAGCTTCATATATACTCCAGGATGTCTGAAACATTGTTGGGACCTATAAATACTTCGTATATATTTATAGACAATAGTAAATGACCAAGGCAGGTGAAAATGTTCACCTGTTGGTGTGATTGTGACTATTTGAGTACTATTTCAGTACATAATATTAGTGTTAGAACAAAGATTGGCTATGAAATCACAAGAACTATTGTAAATTGTAATTATCAGAACATAAAAAATATATAAATTAAAATAAAAACTAGAAAAAAAGTATATCAGCAATACTTCTGCAAGCGGCAGGACTTGATGTTGCCGTCAGGTGAGCATCCAGCACCAACTTGGCAGGCTTATATCTCGGCAAGTACTGACCCTAAATTTTTTTTTAGTCTATCCTGTTTATAAAAATGCGCTCTTCATTTAAAAAAAAATGATTTTTTTTTTTTTCAAAATATTCGGAGCAGTACGCAGGTGAACGTATATCTACGTGTGGACAGTTTAAGGGTTAAAAATAGGTTAGATAAATACATGAGTGGGTGTGAGTTTGAACCTAACTAGCTTGTACTACCAGGTCAGTTGCAGTACTAATTCCTTAAGTGGTAGTGACCTGACTACCTGGAGACAGCTCCAGGTGGTCGGCTAGATAATTATATGAGTGGGTGCGGTTGGGTGTGAGTTCGTCCTGGCTAGCTTGTGCTACTAGGTCAGATGCAGTGCTCCTTCCTTAAGTGAATGTAATCTGACCTGGCTGGTTCGGGGCATTGGCTTAAGCCTGTTGGAGACTTGGACCTGCCTCGCATGGGCCAGTAAGCCTGCTGCAGTGTTCCTTCTTTCTTATGTTCTTATGATCAACAGCCTCGAAAGCTTTACTGAAAAAGGTTACTAAATTAGTTAGACAGGAACGGCCCCTCGTGAATCCATGCTGAGTATCATTAATCAAATTATGCTTATCAAGATGGCTTCTTATGATATCAACTATAATTCACTCTAGTAATTTACCAACAATTGAGGTTAGGCTTATTGGGCGGTAATTTGACGGTTACGACTTGTCCCCTGCTTTAAAAATAGGAATTACATTGGCCATCTTCCACTTATCAGACACTACACCTGTTTGAAGAGATAGATTAAAAATGTTAGTTAATGGTTCACAGAGTTCCATTTTGCATTCCTTAACCCTTTGGGGGTCCAAGGGGTCTCTCTGAAACTCGTTCTCAGGGTCCACGAATTTCCAAAAAAAAAAAATTATTATTTTTTCTTATGAAATGATAGAGAATCTTTTTCCGATCATAACGCCACAAAAATTATGAAATTTGATCGGAAACTAACGGAATTATGCTTTCGCGAAGTTAGCGGTATCCATGACATTTACGCATCGGCGATTTCGCCCACTTTGAGCCCTATTTTCGGCAAATTCTAATGTTTCAGTCTACTAAAATTATAGCTATTTCGCTAGAACTCCATTTCTTTTATCGATTGAGTACAAGAAACCACCTATTTACCAATTTCAACTACCCAAAATAGTGGTCAGAAAATGGCAATTTGGGCAATTTCACACAAATTTCAAACGATGCCAATTTCAAAATAGGGTCCATAATAAACAAGGCAGACATTCCTGGCACTAAAATAACATCATCTCTGTTCATTAGTCACGTCTCTAGGCCCCTCTTACATTACTTTTGCTTTCCATTTTGAATTTTTATTCTCACAAAAAATAGAAGATTTACTGTTATGTATACAACTGCATCATTGTAAAAATGGTATAAATAATATCAGCGCACTTGTGCAAGAATATTAGACTCTCCAGTTGATGTGTATTGGATGCATGGTGTGATTTGTTTACTCCTGAACATCGGCCAAAATTGAACATTTTTGCTACTATGCGCTCAGTTTCAAGGTACTTATCATCCTGAAACCAGTCAAAATTATCTCTATTTCTGTAATATATCATCTTTTCTATAAAATGAGACTAAGAAAACGAGAATACAAGCATAAATACCATACGAAAATAGACTGCAAAGTCGCTGTTTTAAACCAAAAACATGGTCAGATTTTTTTTCCCTCATTATGCACTGTGTGGTGCAGGAATTTTTTTATACTGTGCACACTGACCTCACAGACCCATTCTATCACATCTAGGCCTAACAGCCTGTTTCTGCTTGATTTGAGGGCACTAGAATTTAGGCGTACTAGCACGTCAATAACCCCAGGGCGTAAAACGTACTTGTACGACCAAAACCTCGAAAGGGTTAAGAACCCTTGCAAAAAGCTCATCAGGACCCGGCGATTTATTTTGTTTCAGTCGGTCTACTTGTTTCATAACCATTTCGCTACTGACTGTGATATTACATAATTTATCTTGTATTAATATTGGTCACTATAACAATTAATTACTGGGATATTATTAGTGTCTTCCTGTGTGAAAACATTTCCTTGATCGTGACACATGCCTTGAAAGAGAGTAGTATATTCATCCAGAAGGAACACCTTCTCTGAGTAACACTTGCTTGAGGTCAATATCCCTTAGAATTCCACACGCAATACAGTTGGTCATATCGTTCACTGAAGATATCTTGATATGTCTCCTAAATTCAACACAGAATTCCCATGGAAAAATAAACACTTAAGCAGTATAATGTGATCCTTTATTGACAACATTTTGCCCACGCAGTGGGCTTTATCGAGTCACTCGATAAAGCCCACTGCGTGGGCGAAACGTTGTCAATAAAGGATCACATTATACTTCTTAAGTGTTTATTTTTCCATTGTGTCGGTATTTTATACCATTTATTTCCACAGAATTCCCATACCAAGACAGTTCAGGAGTTTCTTAGTCAAAACTCTCTAAGACAACAAGAGAGAACAGACCATACCATGGGTGGGATTCGCTGGCCCAGTGGCTTATGCGACGGTCTGGAGTTTTGAGACTCTCTGACTGCGGGTTCGAACCCCACCTGTGGTATGCTTTGTTTGCAATTGTGTCTTACGATTTTGTGAGTCAAGAGAGAACAGTACTGGAGTACTAGTGGAACTGCCAAGACACTGTTCTCCGAGTCAGCAGTGAGGGTGAACTTCACTTACATTATAAACTCCATCTTGACGTCAGCTCGTCAAAGGGGGGAGGGTAGAGCGGTCTGAGCTACCCACCAAGAACATACTTCGTTATCAACCTTAGCAAGGTGTTACATACCGACCTAACACATTACTCCATACAGATCTCCCTCCACGTTCGCGAGCTTGATCATACAGAATGTGAAAAAGACGGGAGTCATTGTAAGCAAAAATCTAAAGCCAAGACAACAGTGCCTAAGTGTGTGCAATAAGGCTAACAGATTACTAGGATTTATTTCAAGAAGTATAAGCAACAGAAGTCCAAAAGTTATTCTACAGCTCTATACATCACTAGTGAGACCTCATTTGGATTATGCAGCTCAGTTTTGGTCTCCTTACTACAGGATGGATATAGATTCATTGGAGAACATACAAAGAAGAATGACTAAAATGATTTACAGTATAAGAAATCTCCCGCATGAAGATAGACTTAGAGCGTTGAATCTCCACTCTCTGGAGAGACGTAGAATGAGGGGAGATATCATAAGAACATAAGAATGGAGGAACACTGCAGAAGGCCTACTGGCCCATACAAGGCAAGTCCCTATCAAAACCACCACTACATAAGAATTTACTCCCGTACTCACGACACCAATCAAATCCAGCCCCTTCAACTCATATATTTGTCCAATCTCTTTTTAAAGCCACCCAAGGTCCTAGCCTCTATCACCCTACTCGGAAGATTGTTCCACGCATCTACAACTCTGTTCGAAAACCAGTACTTGCCTATGTCCTTTCTAAATCTAAATTTATCCAATTTAAATGCGTTATTTCTGGTTCTTACTTGGTTCGATATCCTCAGTATTTTGTTAATATCTCCTTTGTTTATGCCCATCATCCACTTGTACACCTCGATGATATCTCCACTCATTCTACGTCTCTCCAGAGAGTGGAGATTCAACGCTCTAAGTCTATCTTCATACGGGAGATTTCTTATACTGTAAATCATTTTAGTCATTCTTCTTTGTATGTTCTCCAATGAATCTATATCCATCCTGTAGTAAGGAGACCAAAACTGAGCTGCATAATCCAAATGAGGTCTCACTAGTAATGTATAGAGCTGTAAAATAACTTTTGGACTTCTGTTGCTTATACTTCTTGAAATAAATCCTAGTAATCTGTTAGCCTTATTGCGCACACTTAGGCACTGTTGTCTTGGCTTTAGATTTTTGTTTACAATGACTCCCAAGTCTTTTTCACATTCTGTATGATCAAGCTCTACTTCACCTAGTTTATAAATTCGAGGGATATTTTCATTACCAAGGACTAGTACCTTACACTTGTCCACATTGAACTTCATCTGCCACTTTTCAGACCAAGACATTAATTTGTCCAAATCCTCCTGGAGTTCACTAGTATCCTCCTCAGAATGAATCATATGGCCTATTTTTGTATCATCAGCAAATTTACTCATATCACTTGCAATTCCTTCATCAAGGTCATTTATGTAAGTTATGAACAACAATGGGCCTAAAACTGATCCTTGTGGAATGCCACTAGTGACTAATCCCCATTCAGATTTGACCACATTAATGAAAACTCTCTGCTTTCTATTGGTAAGCCATGCCTCTATCCATGCTAGAACTTTACCTCCTATACCATGAGCTGCCACCTTTCTTAAGAGTCTCTTGTGAGGTACTCTATCAAAGGCCTTACTGAAATCCAAGTAAACTATATCATGGAAAAATAAACACATTAGCAGTATAATGTGATCCTATATTGACAACGTTTCGCCCACGCAGTGGGCTTTATCGAATCACAAACAGATCTACCTGGATACAAAATTCAAGAGTATTTATATGATTTAGTCAGGTGGAGAATGCTGCATGTGACAATCTTCAGAGTAGTGTGATGGAGTCTTAAACCTTGGGAAGCTTTAAAAAGAGATTGAACAAGTATCTGTGTAAACCTTTTGCAGTGTTCCATTCTTAAGTGGGATAGCGATGAAGAAGTTTCTTGGCAATAGGTTCAGCTATGTTGTAGAAGCCGTTGTTCTGGTTGAAGTTGTTGGATATGCAGATAAGTGATGATTCTAGGATTCTTCGGTATTGAGTGTTGTCTTCTCTGGCGATGAGTCTTGCGTTTCTGTAGTTGATTAAATGGTTGTGTGAATTTCGGTGTTGAACACAGGCATTCCTTGAGTTGTCAGATCTGCCTGCGTGCTGGTGTTCTGAAATATGTGTTTGGAGGTCTCTGGATGTTTCACCGACGTATAATTTGCTGCAGCCATTACAAGGGATTGTGTATACCCCTGCAGTGGATTGAAGTGTGTCCTGTCTGTTACTGGTAATGTCCTTGATGGTGGTGGATGTGGAGGTGGATACTCGGAATGAGGTATTGGAAAAAATGTTGGAAACGTGTTTGGAAATGGAGTTGGTGGGGAGGACTATGTATCTCTTCTCAGCAGTGTCTTCTCTGGGTGTGTTGAAGATGTTTAATGCCCGTCGTCTACAGTCTCTAATGAAGTGACGAGGATAGTGAAGTTTGGAAAAAACTTGTTCAATGAGGGAGCATTCTTCTTCAAGGAACTCACTGCTGCAGATTCTGAGTGCGCGCAGGAAAAAGCCTATAATTACACCACGTTTAGTTTTGGTGTCGTGGTGAGAGTAGAAGTGGAGAAGATCGTGTTGATTGGTAGGTTTTCGATAGACTTTAAAACGAAGTTCATGGTCAGCTTTGCAGAGAAGAACATCAAGGAAAGGAAGAGTGTTGTCGACTTCATACATACCTACTTCATGCAGTTTGGAAGCAAAGCCACAAATGTTCCACTTAACATAACACTCAATGGTCCACCCATCACAAGACTCACAGAGGGAAAATTCCTAGGAATCCACCTTGACAGTAGCCTTAAATTCCAAACACATATACAACAAATTTCCAAGAAAATCTCGAAGACAGTAGGCATATTATCAAAGATACGCTATTATGTACCTCAATCAGCTCTCCTTGCACTATATCATTCACTTATCTACCCGTATCTCACCTATGGAATCTGTGCATGGGGATCAACAACGTTAAATCACCTTAGACCACTCATAACACAACAAAAGGCCGCAGTCAGAATGATAACAAATTCCCACTCTAGACAGCATACTCCACCAATATTCAAAAGTCTCAAACTACTCACCGTAAAGAACATTCATACTTACTCTTGTGCCTACTACATATATAAAACTTTACACTCTAATATAAACCCTCTGCTCAAAACTCTCCTCACCAACTTTAATAGGACCCATGACCACAACACACGACACAGATCACTTTTTGATATACCCCGTGTTCATATCAACCTATGTAAAAATTCTATGCACATAAAGGGCCCCAGAATCTGGAATTCATTACCAGTAAATATTAAGATAATCTTGTCTGAAAATCAATTTAAGACTCAACTCAAAACCACCTACTCACCCAAAACTAAATGATCATACTATAAACTACTTTGAAAAATGCTCATTGTTACTTTCCTATACGATAATCTCAATTTTTAATAATATGTTACTATTATGTTACCCCTACTCATATTATAAGTTAATGTCAAAAATGCTCAATGTTATTTTCCTTAAGATAATCTCAATTCCATATTATCATTCAAGAATCTTAACACCTGTAACAATCTAATATCTAATATCATTATATAATAATTTAAACAGTAAAATTTCATCATATTGTAATTTTGAAAATAATTTTTAACTAGAATAAACTCAATAAATTTCTCTAATATTAAGTACATAGTTTTTAAGGACTAGAATAAGCTGCCCCTAATGCCATGGCATGTCAGTGGCTCTCCTTGCACTCAATTTACATTGTAACTTCCGATACCCATGTAATCTGCAATGAAATAAAATTTGTTTGTTTGTTTTTGTTTGTAAACTGGATTGATGGCTCTACCTGGTTGAGCTTGTGTTGGAGAGCTTGAACTTTGAAGCGTCTGGGAGTTATGATGAGAATGTCGTCAACATAACGGAGCCAGGTGACGAAGAGGGAATAATAGTGGAAAATCGCTCAGCTTCGAAATGTTCCATATACAGTGGTCCCTCGATTTTTGCCAAAAAATCGTTCCAGAATGCTGCTCAAGTGCCATTACCGAACGAATTTACTTCTTAAGAAATAATGTCACGTAGGTTAGTCTATTTCAGACCCCCAAAAATACACTTGCAACAGCACTTACGAAAATACACTTACATAAATGTTCGAGTTTGGAGATGCACGAAAACCGATGGACCACTGTATAGGTTCGCAAGGGCGGCACTAAGTGGAGATCCCATGGGTAGTCCAAAAGTTTGCTGAAAGAGTTGATTTTCGAAAGAGAAACATGTGAAGCCCACACATAGTTCAACAAGGTCGATGAAATCGCTGGCTGGAAGAGGAAGATCAAGCGAGTCATCAATTTTCCTGCACAAGAGATCGATAGCTTGTGTAGTAGGTACTTTGGTGAATAGGGATGTTACATCAAGGATGGAGAGTTTCTTGTTTCTGATGTTGATGTTGCGAATGCGATTGAGAAGGTCACCAGTGTTTTTGAGATGTGCTGGACTGATGGTGCCCAAAAGTTTAGAGAGGTGTTTAGCGAGAATTCCTGAGATTTGGTGGGGAGCACTGCCTATTCCCGAGGATATGGGCCTCAATGGGATACCTGGTTTGTGAGTTTTTGGCAGACCTACATTCTGGCAGGTCTGGGGTTGCTGGGAATGGTGTGTAGAAGTTTCTTTCCTTGTTCTGAGTCCCTCAGAATGCGGTGAGTCTTGGGAAGAAATGTTTTGGGATCGCCACTTAGTGCCATCCTTGCGAACCTATATATGGAACATTTAGAAGCCGAGCGATTTTCCACTATTATTCCCTCTTCCATCACCTGGCTCCATTATGTTGACGACATTCTCATCATAACTCTCAGACACTTCAACGTTCAAGCTCTCCAACACAAGCTCAACTAGGTCGAGCCATCAATCCAGTTTACACTAGAAGAAGTAGACAACACTCTTCCTTTCCTTGATGTTCTTCTCTGCAAAGCTATGAACTTCGTTTTAAAGTCTATCGAAAACCTACCAATCAACACGATCTTCTCCACTTCTACTCTCACCACGACACCAAAACTAAACGTGGTTTAATTATAGGCTTTTTCCTGCGGGCACTCAGAATCTGCAGCAGTGAGTTCCTTGAAGAAGAATGCTCCCTCATTGAACAAGTTTTTTCCAAACTTCACTATCCTCGTCACTTCATTAGAGACTGTAGACGACGGGCATTAAACATCTTCAACACACCCAGAGAAGACACTGCTGAGAAGAGATACATAGTCCTCCCCACTAACTCCATTTCCAAACACGTTTCCAACATTTTTTCCAATACCTCATTCCGAGTATCCACCTCCACATCCACCACCATCAAGGACATTACCAGTAACAGACAGGACAAGCTTCAATCCACTGCAGGGGTATACACAATCCCTTGTAATGGCTGCAGCAAATTATACGTCGGTGAAACATCCAGAGACCTCCAAACACGCATTTCAGAACACCAGTACGCAGGCAGATCTGACGACTCAAGGAATGCCTGTGTTCAACACCGAAATTCACACAACCATTTAATCAACTACAGAAACGCAAGACTCATCGTCAGAGAAGACAACACTCAATACCGAAGAATCCTAGAATCATCACTTATCTGCATATCCAACAACTTCAACCAGAACAACGGCTTCTACAACATAGCTGAACCTATTGCCAAGAAACTTCTTCATCGCTATCCCACATAGAACTCAAAAATGGAACACTGCAGGTCCTTTAAGTCACACAAGGTTTTAAACTATCACACTACTTTGAAGACTGTCGTCACATGCAGCATTCTTCACCTGACCCAGCATTCTCCACCTGACTATAACTTATAAATACTCATGTTACTCTTATTCCAGGTAGATCTGTCTGTGACTCGATAAAGCCCACTGCGTGGGCGAAACGTTGTCAATAAAGGATCACATTATACTGCTTATGTGTTTATTTTTCCAAGGAATCCCTTGTTAATAATTTAGAAATTACAGACGAACTCGGCACGAGCGACCACAAGTCAATTACCTTTAGCATTGAATGGATGTATGATAGTAGGGATAATTCAGTAACAGTCCCAGACTTTCACTTAGCAGATTATAAAGGGCTTAGAGAACACTTATCAACTGTGGACTGGGGTAACGAAGAGAGCTATCAATATGACAGCTTTCTTAACACTATACAGGCAGCCCAAAGAACATTTATCCCATATAAAGAAATTAGATCAAGTAGAAATGACCCAAAATGGATGAATAATAGGCTCAAATATATTTTAGGGCAGAAGAAAGGAATTTATAGGAGCATAAATAGAGGTGAGGGTCATCTTATAAATCAGTATACTGACATTAAGAGGGACGTTAAAAAGGGGATAAGAAAAGCTAAACGGGAATATGAAATTAAAGTTGCTAGGGATTCAAAAACTAACCCAAAAAGTTTTTTCCAGGTTTATAGAACAAAAGTTAGGGATAAGATAGGTCCCCTTAAAAATAACTCTGGGCATCTTACTGACAAGGAGAATGATATGTGTTCTATTTTTAATAATTATTTTCTCTCGGTTTTCACACAGGAAGACACTAATAATATTCCAGTAATTAATTTTTATAGTGGCCCTGAAGAAGATAAATTATGTAATATCACAGTCACTAGTGAAATGGTTATGAAACAAGTAGACCGACTGAAACAAAATAAATCGCCAGGTCCTGATGAGCATTTTGCAAGGGTTCTTAAGGAATGCAAAATGGAACTCTGTGAACCAATATCTAACATTTTTAATTTATCTCTTCACACAGGTGTAGTGTCTGATATGTGGAAGATGGCTAATGTAATTCCAATTTTTAAAGCAGGGGACAAGTCACTACCGTCAAATTACTGCCCAATAAGCCTGACCTCAACTGTAGGCAAATTACTAGAGTCAATTATAGCTGATATTATTAGAAACCATCTAGATAACCATAATTTGATTAATGATACTCAGCATGGATTCACGAGGGGCCGTTCCTGCCTATCTAATTTATTAACCTTCTTCAGTAAAGCTTTTGAGGCTGTTGATCACGATACAGAATTCGATATTGTTTATTTAGACTTTAGTAAGGCTTTTGATAGAGTACCGCACCAGAGACTGTTAAAGAAAGTGGCAGCTCATGGCATTGGGGGAAAAGTGCTGTCATGGATCGAGTCATGGCTCACCAATAGGAAGCAGAGAGTGTGCATAAATGGGGTTAAATCCGAATTGGGACTTGTAACAAGTGGTGTTCCACAGGGATCAGTCTTAGGCCCGTTGTTATTTATAATATATATCAATGACCTTGACGAGGGAATTACTAGTGATATGAGCAAATTCGCCGACGACACGAAGATAGGTAGGATAATTGATTCAAACATAGATGTCATAGAACTTCAGGAAGATTTAGACAAACTTAATTCATGGTCAGAAAAGTGGCAGAGGCAGTTCAATGTAGATAAATGCAAGGTTTGAAGCTCGGGAGTCTCCATAACCCAAGCACTTATAAGTTAAATAACGTAGAACTTAGCCATACAGATTGCGAGAAGGACTTGGGGGTGATGGTAAGCAGCAACCTTAAACCAAGACAGCAATGCCTAAGCGTATGTAATAAGGCAAATAGATTACTGGGATTTATATCAAGAAGTGTTAGCAACAGAAGTCCAGAGGTTATATTACAGCTTTATACATCATTAGTAAGGCCTCACCTAGATTACGCAGCTCAGTTCTGGTCTCCATATTACAGAATGGACATAAATTCGTTAGAAAACATTCAGCGTAGAATGACTAAATTAATACATAGCATTAGAAATCTTCCTTACGAAGAAAGATTGAAGACCCTTAAATTACATTCACTTGTAAGATGTAGAATGAGGGGAGACATGATGAAGGTATACAAGTGGAAAATAGGTATTAACAAAGGGGATATAAATAAGGTCTTGAGGGTGTCTCTCCAAGAGAGAACACGCAATAACGGATTCAAGTTAGATAAGTTTAGATTTAGAAAGGATATAGGAAAGTATTGGTTTGGAAATAGGGTAGTTGATGAGTGGAACAGTCTGCCTAGTAGGGTTATTGAAGCAAGGACCTTGGGTAGTTTTAAATTTAGGTTGGATAGATTCATGAGTGAGAGGGGTTGGATTTGAGTGGGAATTGCACATGAGTAAATAAAATTATCAAAGCTTATTTCTTGGGTATCATTGAAGATTGGTTGAACAAATATTCTGTTAGTGGGATGGAATGTGAAGAACCTGCCTAGTATGGGCCAACAGGCCTGCTGCAGTGTTCCTCCTTTCTTATGTTCTTATAAGAACATAAGAAAGGAAAAATAGACACATAAGAAGTATAATGTGATCCTTTATTGACAACGTTTCACACACGCAGTGGGCTTTATCGAGTCACAAACAGATGTGTTTGTGACTATAAAGCCCACTGCATGGGTGAAACGTTGTCAATAAAGGATCACATTATACTGATTATGTGTTTATTTTTCCATTGTGTAGGTATTTTATACCATATATTTCCAACATAAGAAAGGAGGAACATTGCAGCAGGCCTGTTGGCCCATACTAGGCAGGTCGTTCACAATCCATCCCACTAACAGAATAATTGCCCAACCTAATTTTCAATTCTACCTAAGAAATAAGCTTTGATGATTCAATTAACTCATATGCGAGTCCCGCTCAAATCCAACATCTCTCACTCATGTATTTATCCAACCTAAATTTGATACTACCCAAGGTCCTAGCTTCAATAAACCTACTAGGGAGACTGTTCCACTCATCAACTACCCTACCATATGTCTCCCCTCATTCTTCGTCTTACAAGTGAATGTAATTTAAGGGTCTTCAATCTTTCTTCATATGGAAGATTTCTAGTGCTATGAATTAACTTTGTCATTCACCGCTGAATTTTTTCTAACGAATTTAAATCCATTCTGTAAAATGGAGACCAGAACTGAGCTGCGTAATCTAGGTGAGGTCTTACTAATGATGTATATAGCTGTAGTATAACCGCTGGACTTCTGTTACTTATACTTCTTGATATAAATCCCAGTAATCTATTTGCCTTATTTCTTACGCTTAGGCATTGCTGACTTGGTTTGAGGTTGCTGCTTACCATAACCCTCAAATCCTTTTCGCATTCTGTACGGCTGAGTTCAACATTATTAAGCTGGTAGGTGCTAGGGTTATGAACATTTCCGAGCTTCAGAACTTTGCATTTATCTACATTGAACTGCATCTGCCACTTTTCTGACCAGGAATTGAGTTTGTCTAAATCCTCCTGAAGTTCCGTGACATCTACGTCTGAATCGATTATCCTATCTATCTTCTTGTCATCGGCGAATTTGCTCATATCACTAGTAATTCCCTAATCAAGGTCATTTATATATATAAATAACAACGGACCCAAAACCGATCCCTGTGGAACGCCACTTGCTAAAGATCCCCACTCAGATTTAACCCCATTTATGCACACCATCTGCTTCCTATTGGTGATCCATGACAACACTTTTCCCCCAATGCCATGAGCAGCCACTTTCTTTAACAGTCTCTGATGTGGTACTCTATCAAATGCCTTACTAAAATCCAAATAAACAATATCGAATTCTTTATCATGATCAATGGCCTCAAAAGCCTTACAGAAAAAAGTTAATAAATTAGTTAGGCAGGAATGGCCCCTGGTGAATCCATGTTGAGTATTATTAATCAAATTATGCCTATCGAGATGGCTTCTTATATTATCAGCTATAATTGACTCTAGTAATTTGCCTACAATTGAGATTAGACTTATTGGGCGGTAATTTGATGGTAACGACTTGTCCCCTGCTTTAAAAATATTAATTGCATTAGCCATCTTCCACGTATCAGACACTACACCTGTTTGAAGAGATAAATTAAAAATGTTAATTAAGGGTTCACAGAGTTCCATTTTGCATTCCTTAAGAACCCTTGCAAAAAGCTCATCAGGACCGGGTGATTTATTTTGCTTCAAACGGTCTATCTGTTTGATAATCATTTCGCTAGTGACTGTGATACTACATAATTTATCTTCTTAAGGCCCACTAAAAAACCTAATTATTGGAATATTTCTGGTGTCTTTTTTCTGTCTCATAAACACGCTGGATAATAGGTATATCTAGCTACTTCTACTTACACTTTAGGTCACACTACACAGGCATGCACATGCATATATATACATACACACATCTAGGTTTTTCTTCTTTTTCTTGATAGCTCTTGTTCTTTTTATTTTCTCTATTGTCCATGGGGAAGTGGAAAAGAATCTTTCCTCCGTAAGCCATGCGTGTCCTATGAGGTGACTAAAATGCCGGGAGCATTTACTAAAAAAGAGAAGAAGAAAAACTTTATAAAACTGGGTTGTTTGAATGAGCGTGGATGTAGTGCGGATGATAAGAAAGAGATGATTGCTGATGTTATGAATGAAAAGAAGTTGGATGTCCTGGCCCTAAGCGAAACAAAGCTGAAGGGGGTAGGCGAGTTTCAGTGGGGAGAAATAAATGGGATTAAGTCAGGAGTATCTAAATGAGTTAGAGCTAAGGAAGGGGTAGCAATAATGTTGAGGGATCAGTTATGGAATTAGAAGAGGGAATATAAATGTGTAAATTCAAGGATTATATGGATTAAAATAAGGGTCGGATGCGAAGTGGGTCATAATAAGCGTGTATGCACCTGGAGAAGAGAGGAGTGTAGAGGAGAGAGAGAGATTTTGGGAGATGTTAAGCGAATGTATAGGAACTTTTGAACCAAGTGAGAGAATAATTGTGGTAGGGGACCTAAATGCTAAAGTAGGAGAAACATGTAGAGGGTGTGGTAGGTAAGTTTGGGGTGCCAGGTGTAAATGATAATGGGAGCCCTTTGATTGAACTTTGTATAGAAAAGGGTTTAGTTATAGGTAATACATATTTTAAGAAAAAGAGGATAAATAAGTATACAAGATATGATGTAGGGTGAAATGACAGTAGTTTGTTGGACTACGTATTGGTAGATAAAAGACTGTTGAGTAGACTTCAGGATGTACATGTTTATAGAGGGGCCACAGATATATCAGATCACTTTTTAGCTATAGCTACAGTGGGAGTAAAAGGTAGATGGGATACAAGGAAAATAGAAGCAGTAAGTAAGAGAGAGGTTAAGGTTTATAAACTAAAAGAGGAGGCAGTTAGGGTAAGATATAAACAACTATTGGAGGATAGATGGGTTAGTGAGAGTGTAGGCAATGGGGTCGAAGATGTATGGTGTAGATTTAAAAATGTAATGTTAGAATGTTCAGCAGAAGTTTGTGGTTACATGCGAGTGGGTGCGGGAGGGAAGAAGAGCGATTGGTGGAATGATGATGTAAAGAGAGTAGTAAGGGAGAAAAAGTTAGCATATGAGAGGTTTTTACAAAGTAGAAGTGATGCAAGGAGGGAAGAGTGTATGGAGAGAAAAAGAGAGGTTAAGAGAGTGGTGAAGCAATGTAAAAAGAGAGCAAATGAGAGAATGGGTGAGATGTTATCAACAAATTTTGTTGAAAATAAGAAAAAGTTTTGGAATGAGATTAATAAGTTGAGGAAGCCTAGGGAACAAATGGATTTGACAGTTAAAAGTAGGAGAAGAGAGTTATTAAATGGAGAGTTAGAGGTATTGGGAAGATGGAGGGAATATTTGGAGGAGTTGTTAAATGTTGATGAAGACAGGGAAGCTGTGATTTCGTGTATAGGGCAAGGAGGAATAACATCTTGTAGGAGTGTGGAAGAGCCAGTTGTGAGTGTGGGGGAAGTTCGTGAGGCAGTGGGTATAATGAAAAGGGGTAAGGCAGCTGGGATTGATGGGATAAAGATAGAAATGTTAAAAGCAGGTGGGGATATAGTTTTGGAGTGGTTGGTGCTATTATTTAATAAATGTATGGAAGAGGGTAAGGTACCTAGGGATTGGCAGAGAGCATGTATTGTTCCTTTGTATAAAGGCAAAGGGGACAAAAGAGAGTGCAAAAATTATAGGGGAATAAGTCTGTTGAGTGCACCTGGTAAAGTGTATGGTACAGTTATTATTGAAAGAATTAAGAGTAAAACAGAAAGCAGGATAGCAGATGAACAAGGGGGCTTTAGGAAAGGTAGGGGGTGTGTAGACCAAGTGTTTACAGTGAAACATATAGGTGAACAGTATTTGGATAAGGGTAAAGAGGTTTTTGTGGCCTTTATGGATTTGGAAAAGGCGTATGATAGGGTGGATAAGGGGGCAATGTGGCAGATGTTGCAGGTGTATGGAATAGGAGATAGGTTACTGAAAGCAGTGAAGAGTTTTTATGAGGATAGTGAGGCTCAGGTTAGAGTGTGTAGGAGGGAGGGGGACTATTTCCCAGTAAAAGTGGGCCTTAGACAAGGATGTGTGATGTCACCGTGGTTGTTCAATATATTTAGAGATGGGGTTGTAAGAGAAGTGAATGCGAGGGTCTTGGCAAGAGGTGTGGGGTTAAAAGATAAAGAATCAAATACAAAGTGGGAGTTGTCACAGTTGCTTTTTGCTGATGACACTGTGCTTTTGGGAGATTCTGAAGAGAAGTTGCAGAGGTTGGTGGATGAATTTGGTAGGGTGTGTAAAAGAAGAAAATTGAAAGTGAATATAGGAAAGAGTAAGGTGATGAGGATAACAAAAAGATTAGGTGACAAAAGATTGGATATCAGATTGGAGGGAGAGAGTATGGAGGAGGGGAATGTATTCAGATATTTGGGAGTGGACAATTCAGCAGATGGGTCTATGAAGGATGAGGTGAATCATAGAATTGATGAGGGGAAAAGGGTGAGTGGAGCACTTCGGAGTCTGTGGAGACAAAGAACCTTGTCCATGGAAGTAAAGAGGGGAATGTATGAGAGTATAGTTATACCACCACTCTTATATGGGTGTGAAGCATGGGTGATGAATGTTGCAATAAGAAGGCTGGAGGCAGTGGAGATGTCATGTCTGAGGTCAATGTGTGGTGTTAATATAATGCAGAGAATTCGGAGTTTGGAAATTAGGAGGAGGTGCGGGATTACCAAAACTATTATCCAGAGAGCTGAGGAGGGGTTGTTGAGGTGGTTCGGACATGTAGAGAGAATGGAACGAGACAGAATGACTTCGAGAGTGTATAAATCTGTAGTGGAGGGAAGGCGGGGTAGGGGTCGGCCTAGGAAAGGTTGGAGGGAGGGGGTAAAGGAGGTTTTGTGTGTGAGGGGCTTGGACTTCCAGCAAGCATGTGTGAGCGTATTTGATAGGAGTGAATGGAGACAAATGGTTTTTATTACTTGACATGCTGTTGGAGTGTGAGCAAAGTAACATTTATGAAGGGATTCAGGGAAACCGGCAGGCTGGACTTGAGTCCTGGAGATGGGAAGTACAGTGTCTGCACTCTGAAGGAGGGGTGTTAATGTTGCAGTTTTATAACTGTAGTGTAAAGCACCCCTCTGGCAAGACAGTGATGGAGTGAATGATGATGAAAGTTTTTCTTTTTCGGGCCACCCTGCCTTGGTGGGAATCGGCCGATGTGTTAATAAAAATAAATTATTAGTGTCTTCCTGAGTGAAAACCGAGAGAAAATAATTATAAAAAATAGAGCACATTTCATTCTCTTTGTCAGTAAGATACCCATAATTATTTTTAAGGGGACCTACCTTATCTCTAACTTTTGTTCTATACACCTGGAAAAAGCTTTTTGGGTTAGTTTTCGAATCCCTAGCAACTTTAATTTCGTAGTCCTGTTTAGCTTTTCTTATCCCCTTTTTAACATCCCTCTTAATGTCAGTATACTGATTTATAAGATGACCCTCACCTTTTTTATGCGCCTACAAATTCCTTTCTTCTGCCCTAAAAGATATTTGAGCCTATTTTTCATCCATTTTGGGTCATTTCTATTCGATCTAATTTCTTTATATGGGATAATGTTCTTTGGGCAGCATGTATAGTGTTCAGAAAACTGTCATATTGATAGCTCTCTTCATTACTCCAGTCCACAGATGATAAGTGTTCTCTAAGTCCATTGTAATCTGCTAAGCGAAAATCTGAGACCTTTACTGAGTTTTCCCTACGATAATACTTCCATTCAATGCTAAAGGTAATTGATTTGTGGTCGCTTGCGCCGAGTTCCTCTGTAATTTCTAAATTATTAACAAGGGTTTCCTTGTTTGCCAGAAGCAAGTCAAGTAGGTTATTTTCCCTTGTAGGTTCTGTCACAAACTGCTTCAAAAAACAATCTTGAACTACTTCTAAGAAGTCGTTAGATTCTAAATTCCCAGTTAAGAAATTCCAATCAATCTGACTAAAGTTGAAGTCTCCTAGAATAACTATGTTATCGTGCATTGTGGCCTTAACAATTTCCTCCCTTAATAGTCTCCCTTGGTCCCTATCTTATATCACTACTACTACTACCACCACTAGTATTGCACCTCACTCTGAGCCTATATATACCGTGTCCATGTATTGTTTGTAACGGCTTGACAAAACTCCTGGAGAGTGAAACGTTGCCACAATAAAATGTCACATTAGTTGCATTTGTTTCCTTTTACTTAACATCCCTATTCACCAAAGTACTTACTGCACAAGCTATTGATCTCTTGCGCAGGAAAATTGACGACTTGCTTGATCTTCCTCTTCCAGCCAGCGATTTCATCGACCTTGTTGAACTATGTGTGGGTTTTACATGTTTCTCTTTCGAAAATCAACTCTTTCAGCAAACTTTTGGACTACCCATGGGATCGCCACTTAGTGCCTTCCTTGCGAACCTTTATATGGAATATCTGGAAGCCAAGCGTTTTTTCACTATTATTCCCTCTTCTGTCACCTGGCTCCGTTATGTTGATGACATTCTCATCATTACTCCCAGATGCTTCAACGTTCAAGCTCTCCAACACAAGCTCAACCAGGTCGAGCCATCAATCCAGTTCACACTAGAAGAAAAAGTCGACAACACTCTTCCTTTCCTTGATGTTCTTCTCTGCAAAGCTGACCATGAACTTTGTTTTAAAGTCTATCGAAAACCTACCAACCAACACGATCTTCTCCACTTCTACTCTCACCACAACACCAAAACTAAACATGGTGTAATTATAGGCTTTTTCCTGCATGCACTCAGAATTTGCAGCAGTGAGTTCCTTGAGGAAGAATGCTCCCTTTTTGAGCAAGTTTTTTCTAAACTTCACTATCCCTGTCACTTAATTAGAGACTGTAGACGACGGGCATTAAACATCTTCAACACACCCAGAGAAGACACTGCTGAGAAGAGATACATAGTCCTCCCCACCAACTCCATTGCCAAACACGTTTTCAACATTTTTTCCAATACCTCATTCCGAGTATCTACCTCTACCTCCACCACCATCAAGGACATTACAAGTAACAGACAGGACAAGCTTCAATCCACTGCAGGGGTATACACAATCCCTTGTAATGACTGCAGCAAATTATACTTCGGCGAAACATCCAGAGACCTCCAAACACGTATTTCAGAACACCAGTACGCAGGCAGATCTGACGACCCAAGAAATGCCTGTGTTCAACACCGAAATTCACACAACCATTTAATCAACTACAGAAACGCAAGACTCATCGCCAGAGAAGACAACACTCAATACCGTAGAATCCTGGAATCATCACTTATCTGCATATCCAACAACTTCAACCAGAACAACGGCTTCTACAACATAGCTGAACCTATTGCCAAGAAACTTCTTCATCGCTATCCCACATAAGAACTTAAGAATGGAACACTGTCATATACTTATCCAATCTCTTTTTTAAAGCTACCCAAGGTTTAAGACTCCGTCACCCTACTCTGAAGATTGTCACATGCAGCATTCTCCACCTGACCCAGCATTCTCCACCTGACTAAATCCTATAAATACTCATGTATCTTTTATCCAGGTAGATCTGTTTGACTCGATAAAGCCCACTGCGTGGACGAAACGTTGTCAATAAAGGATCACATTATACTGCTTATGTGTTTATTTTTCCATTGTGTCGGTATTTTATACCATTTATTTCCAACGGCAGGCTTCCTTGTGAAGAACATTCTGATGGGCAACTGAGACCGCTTCCTCTTCATATCTACAGAGTTTTGTAGGGTGATGAACCAAGTACAGTAGGCCCTCATTTAGCACGGTAGTTACGTTCCTGAAAACGTTGTGTTAGCTAAAATCGTGTTAGATAATTAAAAGAACTTATGGGAAAAATAGGGTTACGTTCCTGAAAGTCCCCAAAAAAGTCAAACAAGTTTTTTTTTAGACCAACAGATCTTACAAATATAAAAGAGAATATGTAATTGTAGTTCATTATCGTGATGTATTATGTTGTTTTTACTGCTTAAGACTACAAATGTAACAGAAATAATAGTATTTACCTTAAATTGTGGGTGCTGATTTTTGTGGATGATTGTGAAGAGAGTGGAGAGTTATGCTGTGGCCCTACTGGGCTGAGGTGGATAGTAGAGATTCTGGAACTGAAGTCGATGGTTGTACCGAGTGTCTAACTTTAAGTCATTCAGTAAGTCAGTCAAGTCATTCTGTCAGTAAGTCAGTCAAGTCATTCAGTAAGTCAGTCCATTCAGTAAGTCAGTTAAGTCATTCAGTATCATTCAGTAAGTCAGTCAGTCAAGTCATTCAGTAAGTCAGTCAAGTCATTCAGTAAGTCAGTCAAGTCATTCATTAAGTCAGTCAAGTCATTCAGTAATACTGAGTCAGTCAAGTCATTCAGTAAGTCAGTCAAGTCATTCAGTAAGTCAGTCAGTCAAGTCATTCAGTAAGTCAGTCAGTCAAGTCATTCAGTAAGTCAGTCAGTCAAGTCATTCAGTAAGTCAGTCAGTCAAGTCATTCAGTAAGTCAGTCCAGTCAGTCAGTAAGTTAGTCACACAAACTTATGTTTACATCTTTTTATGTGTACAAAGTAACACTTCATTACAGCCACAGGTTGTCTTGTCTAATATCTTTTTCTTCGTTAATTCTAAGACTTAATAAATGCTTAAACATTTTCTTGCCACTTTGAGCAACACTGGTATGCCTACTGGGTGACATGATTGCTTGGCAGATACAAGATATAGTAATTTAAAGATCAAAACACAATTCACTCTCTTATTCTTGACAAACAGCTGGCTTGACGCATATGGAATACGAAAGCTGGGATGGTGGGATGTTGTTGGGGGAGGGGTAGCCTGGGATGGCGGGTGGTCTCCCCAGCTGTTCCACAACATTAGCACCGGCCGCTTGAGGGAATGGTTATTTGTTTTTTCTTCCTGCAAACTGTAAGTAAGTTTATTCAGGTATACACAGATACAGTTACAAAGATTATCATACATAGCAGCATATGTGTAGATTATTATTATTTTAATCAAATAGAAGCGCTAAACCACACGGGTTATACAGCGCTCATATGTGTAGAGAACCTAGGATAACCCAAACTTTGGGTTATCCTAGGTTCTCTAGGATAACACTTTGGGTTATCCTAGGTTCTCTACACATATGCTGCTATATATGATAATCAATGTAACTATCTCTGTATACCTGAATAAACTTAGTTTGTGGGAAGGAAAAACAAATAACCTTTTCCTCAAAGCATGAGGATTCTTACAGCGGTAAATAACCATGGGTTTACACTTGAAATCACCTGATGCATTACCCAAAAGGAGCAAGGTGAAGCGATCCTTTGCTGTCTTTAAACCTGGTGCACTTTTCTCTTGCTGACTGATATAAGTTCATGTTGGCATTTTCTTCCAGAAAACACTTGTCTCGTCAGCATTAAACACTTGTTGTGGCTCATAGCCACCCTTAGTAGGACCCCCACTGACTCAATGGTTTAACCTACTGCAGGCGACCGCGGGCTCAAAATTTTTCCCCTCCAGCGAATCGCGTAATATAAGGTTTACGTCGTGTTAGATAAAAATGTGCCGCAATTCTTCAATCGCGTAATACCCAAAACGCGCAACATAAAGTCGTGCTAAATGAGGGTCTACTGTACTTCGGCTCATTCAGTGCCCTGGTGATGGACCAGGTGTTTTGGCTCATTCAGTGCCCTGGTGATGGACCAGTGCTTCAGCTCCTTTGGTGCTCCTGTGATGGACCAGGTTCTTCAGCTCTTCCAGTACCCTGTTTTATAATGCCCTGATTATCAAAGCATATTCCATGGATGGAGTAGGTGGGTTGGGTAGGAGTTTTTGTTTGTGGGATTGGTTTTGGGTTTTAGGGGGACCTGCCCAGCGTGGACCAGTTGGCTTGCTGCAGTGTTCCTTATTTCTGTGTTCTTGTGAGTGAGAGGGGTTGGATTTGAACGGGACATGCACAATTGTTTGGGAGGGGGGTTTGTCTGGGCTTGTTCCTTGGATGGGAATGTGTTGGACAAATATTTTTGTTGGTGGGTTGGTTTTGACATGGACCTGCCAAGTATGGGCCAGTATGCCTATTGCAGTGTTCCTCCTTTCTTATGTTCTTAATTATGCTCCTATCAATGTCGTTCATCACCTTCAAAGCCCTCAACATAAATATGATTGGGGGGCTGCGAATTTGCGAATGTTCGAAGCCCGCGAAAGTGGAATTCGCGAATGTGGAGGGAGACCTGTATATATATACAGTGGACCCCCGAGTAACGTAAAAACTTCATTCCAGAAGCCTGCTCAAGTGTAATTACCGAACCAATTTACTCCCTTAACCCTTTGGGGGTCGACAGGCCTTCTCAGGAAAGTGTTCCTGGGGTCGAAATTTTTTTGGAAAAAAAAAAATTAATTTTTTCTTATGAAATGATAGAGAATCTTTTTCCGATCATAACGCCACCAAAATTATGAAATTTGATCGAAAACTAACGGAATTATGCTTTCGCGAAGTTAGCGGTAGCCATGACACTTACGCATCGGCGATTTTGCCCACTTTGAGCCCTATTTTCGACAAATTCCAATGTTTCAGTCTCCTAAAACTATAGCTGTTTCGATAGAACTCCATTTTTCCTATCGATTGAGTACAAGAAACTGCCTATTTACCAATTTCATCTACCCTAAATAGTGATCAGAAAATGGCAATTTTCCAATTTCACACAAATTTCAAACGATGCCAATTTCAAAATAGGGTCCAGAATAAACAAAGCAGACATTCCTGGCACTAAAATAACATGTTCTCTGTTCATTAGTCACGTCTTCAGGCCCCTGTTCCATTACTTTTGCTTTTCATTTTGAATTTTTATTCTCACAAATAATAGAAGATTTACTCTTATGTATACAACTGCATCATTGTAAAAATGGTACAAATAATATCAGAGCACTTGTGCATGAATATAAGACTCGCCAGTTGATGTGTATTGGAGGTATGGTGTGATTTGTTTACTCTTGAACATCGTCAAAAATCGAACATTTTCGCTACTTTGAGCTCAATTTCAAGGTACTTGTCTTTGTCATACCAATCAAAATCATCTCTATTTCTGTAATATATCCTCCATTCTATCAAATGAGACCAAGAAAACGAGAATACATCAATATATACCACACGAAAATCGACTGCAAAGTCGCTGTTTTAATCGAAAAAAACGGTCAGAGTTTTTTTTCTCTCATTATGCAGTGTGTACTGCAGGATTTTTTTTATACTGCGCACACTGACCACACAGACCCATTCTTTCATATGTATGCCTATCAGACGTTTTCTGCTTAAATTGAGGCCGCTAGAATTTGGGCGTACTAGTACGGCACCAACCCCTGCTCGTAAAACGTACTAGTACGGCACCGACCCCCAAAGGGTTAAGGAATAATGTCACGTAGGTTAGTCTATTTCAGACCCCCAAAAATACACTTCCACAAGCACTTACAATATTATACTTACATAATTGTACGATTTCTGGGGTGTTCGTTAGCCGGGGGTCCACTGTATTATACTTACATAATTGTACGATTTCCGGGGTGTTCGTTACTCGGGGGTCCACTGTATATACAGTGGACCTCCTTAGTTCGTCATTAATTCGTTCCAGAATGCTGCTCAAGTGCCGTTACCGAACGAATTTGTTCCCATAAGGAATAATGTAAATTAGATTAGTCCCTTTAGACCCCCCCAAAATACACTTACAAAATCACTTAAAAAATACACTTACATAATTGTTCGAGTTTGGAGCAGTACGAACTCTGGGGGTCCACTGTATATACAGTAGGGCCCCACTTATATGGTAAGTTAGGTTACAGGCTAGTGCCTTAAAGCAGACATCGCCGAAAAGTAGAACGCAATTTTTTTACACTTCTAAATGCATATAAATGCCAGACAACAAGCTTACACTAACTTACATTAAGTTAACAATAGCACTAGGCATTAAAAAAACAATAAAAAGTAAGATACACACAGAGTACCCTTATTACTTACCTTAAAGTATTAACATTGGCTTAAAATAGTTTGTGAACCAATTTATGAAAAGATCAGTAGTCATCCAAGCTTTCGAATTGGATTTATAATAAACAGGGAGGCTACCTTTTGCATAGTTCTTTAGGGCCCTAGGATTCTCTGAGTGATAAATTATCATAGGTTTTAACTTGCAATCCCCAGCAGCATTAGCTCATAGCAAGTGTTAGTTGAAGACTCAGATGAGTCAAAGGGATGTTAGGAAGTATTTCTTCAGCCATAGAGTAGTCAGGAAGTGGAATAGTCTAGCAAGTGATGTAGTGGAGGCAGGAACCATACATAGCTTTAAGACGAGGTATGATAAAGATCATGGAGCAGGGAGAGAGAGGACCTAGTAGCGGTCAGTGAAGAGGCAGGGCCAGGAGCTAAGTTTTGACCCCTGCAACCACAATTAGGTGAGTACACTCTTGGGTATTCCTGGGTTGTTCTCTACACATATTCTGCTATATGTAACTGTATTTGATGGCTATCTCAGCAATCAACATATACCTTGTTAGTAAGTTTATTCAGGTATACACAAATACAGTTACATAGATTATCATACATAGCAGAATATGCGTAGACAACCTAGGATAACCCAAAAAAGTAAGTTCACTGAATTTAATCATTTCTAACTTAGCACTTAAAGTAAGAGGCTTACGACTCCTCTTTTTATCACAACTAAGCTTAGACACCATAGTCAATGAGAGCCAACTAGTTAACGAAAGAGTAAACGAGAGAGAGAGAACGAGATACGGAGTTCAGACAAGGTAAAAAAAAAAACTGAGCAGGTAGTGGGCGATCACTCGGTCAGGCGAAATGAATGCGATTAATACGTGTCCACTTTTAGTTCATTCACATATGTTTGTAAGAGTTTGTGAAACTTTTACCTCAAATTAATTTTTTTTTATTATAATAATAATTACCTCACAATATAAATACTCTTACATTGTGTACAAGTTAGTACAAAATAAACAAACAGCAACACTCCCATTCTCATGCAACACACTATTTTTAGAGTTAATAATAGTATTATTATTATTATCATCATAATAAAAAAGAAGCGCTAAACCCACAAGGGTCGTGAATAGCTATATATAGATTGAAGGCATGTGAAAGGAATATTTTTCTACAGTTATCCCTCAGTATTTGACTAGAGAAAATGTAATTCTTCCAACTCCTACAAAGTCGCTTGGTAAACAAATATCATATTTGTCAATTTTTATTCTCTAGGTGTATCATGTTTATATGCTATGTAACATGTTTTTTAAATAATTTTGAAGAGTATATCATAGATGAATTAATGAAAAGGTCTATATTAACGTAAAATAAGACATTTAATGTGCCCAAGAGTGATTATTACATAATAGAGATGTGCTCATGGAAAATGTAAACAAACCAGGTGGCGTGCGCCGTATCTGAAAGACTGCTCGTCGTATACAAAAGTTTTGGTCATAATTTAAACTCGCCGTATGAACGGAATGCCGAAAGGCGAAACGCCGAAAAACGGGGCCCTACTGTATATATATATACAGTGGTACCTCGAGTTATGATGGTCCCCAAAATCGCACTTTTATGTAAGTTTATTTTTTTAAATGCTTTTGTAGGTATATTTTTGGGGGTATAAAAGGACTAGTCTATTTTACATTATTCCTTATGGGGATAAATTCGTTTGGTAATGGCACTTGAACAGCATTCTCGAACGAAAAAATATACAGTGGACCCTCGGTTAACGAAATTAATCCGGTCCAGGAGCTATTACTTAATCTGAAACTTTCGTTATCTGAAACCTTATTTCCCATAAGAAATAATGTAAATACAATTAATTCGTTCCACAAAAAAATAATCACAAAAAAAAAAAAATAACATTTACTTACCTTTATTAAAGAGTTGCAAGCATCTGGAAGGTAGAGTTGCTGACAGGGCAGGGTGTTAATGGTTGGAAGGGAAATCCTCCAAAAGGACTTCAGGTAACAAGTCCCTCTCTGGGGTTACTTCCTTTCTTTTTCTTTTAATGCATGAATGCTACACCCCTGCATGCCTGCTACACTCCCTGCATGCCTGCTACACTCCCTGCATGCCTGCTACACTCCCTGCATGCCTGCTACACTCCCTGCATGAATGCTACACTCCCTGCATGAATGCTACACTCCCTGCATGAATGCTACACTCCCTGCATGCATGCTACACTCCCTGCATGAATGCTACACTCCCTGCATGAATGCTACACTCCTGCATGTGCTCCCTCCTGCATGAATGCTACACTCCTCTCTGCAATGAATGCTACACTCCTGCATGAATGCTACCTCCCTGCATGAATGCTACACTCCTGCATGAATGCTACACCCCTGCATGAATGCTACACTCCCTGCATGAATGCTACACTCCTGCATGAATGCTACACTCTCTCATGAATGCTACACTCTGCATGAATGCTACACTCCTGCATGAATGCTACACTCCCTGCATGAATGCTTCACTCCTCATGAATGCTACACTCCCTCCATGAATGCTCCCATTTCCCTGAAGCTTTGACCCATGATGCTATTCACATGACAATCCTAAACCACCAAAAGACACCACTATTGAATCTTGAAAACCCATGTAATGCTCCTCTCAATGGTAAACAACGCTTCACTGGTGTCCCTGCGACTTTGGACCAGTGGATACCTTATTTCACGTGACCAATTCTAACCACCAAAAAAGCACGATTTTGGAAATCGTTAAGGACTTTCGCTAACGTATGGTCCACTGGTAACCGAGGTCTCACTGTTGTCTATTAGTACATAATTAATATATTTACAGTGGTACCGGGAATTTTTCATTCCAGAATGCTGTTCAAGTGCCATTTCCAAACAATTTCTCCTTAAGGAAAAGTTGTAAAATAGACTAGTCCTTAGACCCTAAAATTACATTACAAAAGCATTTAAAAAATAAATTACATAAAATGAGTTTGGAAATTAAATATATATATATATATATATATATATATATATATATATATATATACATACATACATACATACATACATACATACATACATACATACATACATACATACATACATACATACATACATACATACATACATACATACATACATACATACACACACACACACACACACACACACACACACACACACACACACACACAGAGTGTAGGGCCCCACTTATACGGCAGGTTAGGTTCCAGGCTAGTGCCTTAAAGCAGACATCGCCGAAAAGCAGAACGCCATTTTTTTCCACTTATAAATGCATATAAATGCCAGACAACTAGCTTACACTCACTTATACAGTGGACCCCCGAGTAACGAACACCCTGGAAATCGTACAATTATGTAAGTATAATATTGTAAGTGCTTGTGGAAGTGTATTTTTGGGGGTCTGAAATAGACTAACCTACGTGACATTATTCCATAAGGGAGTAAATTCGTTCGGTAATGGCACTTGAGCAGGCTTCTGGAATGAAGTTTTTTCGTTACTCGGGGGTCCACTGTATTAAGTTAGCAATAGCACTAGGCATTAAAAAACACAATAAAAAGTAAGATACACACAGAGTACACTTATTACTTACCTTAAAGTACATAATAATGATGTGTGAGAGGGGAGTGGCAGGGTATTTATAGAAGAATATCAGAAGATGGCACACCATCATCTTCTGATTCTTCAACTTTTATTCGTTTTGGAGACTTGTGTGAAGCTCTTGAAGGAGTGTGTGTTACTGTTGATGTTGAAGGCTGTTCAAGGCTAGCTGTTGATGATGAAGGCTGTTCAAGGCTAGCTGTTGATGATGAAGGCTGTTCAAGGCTAGCTGTTGATGTTGAAGGCTGTTCAAGGCTAGCTGTTGATGATGAAGGTTGCCATGATACTTTCTTAAAGTAGGAAAGCATTGAACTTTGCCTCAGGGATTTTCTTTTCCTTTCCCTTAAAATTTCTTTATAGCATGTAACATCATGGGAAAGGGATGCATTCACTGTTGAACTTTGTTCAAAATTTGGATCAATCTTCTCAAAAATTTTCATTGCTATTTCTATATAGTTGATAGCTTCTTCCAAATCCTGGGTTTTCATTTCCTTAATGGCAACAGGACTATCATCAGGATGGATCTCCTCTTCTTGAAACTTTTTTCTTTGCTCTTCAATCAGAAGATCTTCATCTGTTAGTCTCATCATGAGAAAGAAGCAATTCTTTCACATCCTCAGGCTCCACTTCCAATTCTAATTCCTTTGCCATATCCACAACATTTACAGTCACTTCATCCACTGGATTCTCAAAGCCTTCAAAATCGTCCATAAGTTCAGGAATTAGATTCTTCCAAACACCTTTGAGTGTAGTTTCTTTTACTTCATTCCATGAATCTCTAATATTTTGAATACCATCCAAAATTGTGAAACCTTTCCAAAAGGTTTTTAATTTATTTTGTTTAGGCCCAGGCATTTTATCATTGTCTAGGAAATTTACAGCCTTAATGAAAGTTCTTCTTAGGTAATAAGATTTAAAGGCTGCAATTACACCTTGGTCCATTGGCTGCAGTAATGAAGTTATGTTTGCTGGTATAAAAGCAACATTTATCTGCTTGTACATACCATGTAGGGTGGGCAGGGGAATTGTCTAAAACAAGTACAGTTGACCCCCGCTATTCGAACACTCCAAAACTCACCCTCATTCCAGACTGCTGTTCAAGTGCTGCTACCAAATGAATTTATTCCCATAAGGAATGATGTAATTAGATTAGTCCATTTCAGACCCCCAAAAATACACTTATAAAAGCACTTACAATAATAAACTTATATAAAAGGGTGAGTTTTGGAGTGTTCGAATAGCGGGGGTCCACTGTAAAACATTAAAAGGAATTTTCTTTTCCTTGCAGTAAGCCTCAACTGTAGGCTTAAAATAGTCTGTGAACCAATTTCTGAAAAGATCAGTAGTCATCCAAGCTTTCAAATTGGATTTATAATAAACAGGGAGGCTACCTTTTGCATAGTTCTTTAGGGCCCTAGGATTCTCTGAGTGATAAATTATCATAGGTTTTAACTTGCAATCCCCAGCAGCATTAGCTCCTAGCAAGAGTGTTAGCCTGTCTTTTGCAGCTTTGAAGCCAGGCATTGACTTCTCTTCTTTAGCAATAAATGTCCTAGATGGTATCTTCTTCCAAAATAATGCAGTTTCGTCCACATTAAAAATCTGTTGCTTGGTATATCCATCACATTCTATTATCTCGGCTAGCTCATGTGGATAATTTTCTGCAGCTAAATTGTCGGCTCTTGCAGATTCACCCTGCACTCTGATGTTGTGAAGTTGACCTCTTTCCTTAACCCTTTGGGGGTCGACAGGCCTTCTGGGGAAAGTGTTCCTGGGGTCGAAAATATTCGGAAAAAAAATTATTTTTTCTTATGAAATGATAGTTTTTTTTTCTGAATCTAAATAGCTAAACAAAAAATTTTTGCGATCAATACTTACGGAGATATGGAGGCCTCAAGTTGACCAAAATTGAACCACTGACAGCAACATTGGTGACTTCCGGTTGGCTGGTAATAGTTTTTTTTTTTTTGTACTTTTTTCTTTTATTTTTTAATATTTTATTTTTTCAAGTAACTTTTATGTCCTGTGAGACCAATATAAACCATATTTTGTATATATACACTCCTTGTATACTACACAATAACTGCTGGCTGACTGGCTGACCAGCTGGCTGGCTGGCTGGCTGACCAGCTGGCTGGCTGGCTAGCTGACCAGCTGGCTGGCTGGCTGCTGGCTAGCTGACCAGCTGGCTGGCTAGCTGACCAGCTGGCTGGCTGGCTAGCTGACCAGCTGGCTGGCTGGCTAGCTGACCAGCTGGCGGGCTGGCTAGCTGACCAGCTGGCTGGCTGGCTAGCTGACCAGCTGGCTGGCTGGCTAGCTGACCAGCTGGCTGGCTGGCTGGCTGAACAGCTGGCTGGATGGATGGCCAGTCGACTGGCTGGCTGGCTGGCTGACCAGCTAGCTGGCTGGCTTGCTGACCAGTTGGCTGGCTGGCTGGCTAGCTGACCAGCTGGCTGGCTGGCTAGCTGAACAGCTGGCTGGTTGAACAGCTGTGTGGTGGATGGATGGCCAGCCGGCTGGCTTGCTTGCTGGCAGGCTTACTGACCAGTTGTCTGGCTGGCTGGCTGAACAGCTGGTTGCATGGATGGTCAGCCGGCTAGCGGGCTGGCTGGCTGTGTGTCTATCTCACAGGAACACATAAATACAATTATACATAGTGTAAATTATCTAGGATACACGTGAGAATATTATAATAATAATAATAATAATAATAATAATAATAAATTATTATTATTATTATTATTATTATTATTGGAGGAAAGTGTAAATGTTAGTCTTATCAGTAATCTAATTACAAAAGTGACATTTGAAGAGGGGTGAGGGTCTTCTTATCTTGTTTATTATCTGCTAAACTAATTACTGTTGACATTTGATGCCTTCGCCTTCCTGCCTCAACCCCTGCCTCTCTCCCTCCCTACCACTCTCCCTGCCTGCCTCCCTGCCAGCCAGCCAGGGGTTAGCCTCATCTTATCAAGAGTGATGACATTTGACAAATGAGGAACACTGCCTTCGCCTGCCTGCCTCAACCCCTGCCTCCCACCCTCCCTGCCACTATCCCTGCCTGCCTCCCTGCCAGCCAGCCAGGGGTTAACCTCATCTTATCAAGAGTGATGACATTTGACAAATGAGGAACACTGCCTTTGCCTGCCTGCCTCAACCCCTGCCTCCCTCCCTCCCTCCCTGTCACTATCCCTGCCTCCCTCCCTCCCTCCCTGTCACTATCCCTGCCTCCCTCCCTCCCTCCCTGTCACTATCCCTGCCTCCCTCCCTCCCTCCCTGTCACTATCCCTGCCTCCATCCCACCCTCCCTGCCTGCCAGCCAGGGGTTAGCCTCATCTTATCAAGAGTGATGACATTTGACAAATGAGGATACACTGCCTTCCCTTTATTTGTTTTCACTGTTTTATCTGTCTGTCTGTTTGTCTGTCTGAATTTTTTTGGATTATCCTAGGTAATTTACACTGTATTTATCATCTGTAATTTACACTATGTATTTATCCTTGGTTATTTACTCTATGTATTTATGTGTACCTGTGTGACAGAGCCAGCTGGTCAGCCTGCCTGCCTGCCTGCCTGCCTGCCTGCCTGCCTGCCTGCCTGCCTGCCTGCCTGCCTGCCTGCCTGCCAGCCAGCCTTCCCCCCACTGTCTTCCCCACCCCCACTGTCTTCCCCACTGCCTTCCCCACCCACCCCACTGTCTTCCCCACTGCCTTCCCCACCCACCCCACTGTCTTCCCCACCCCCACTGTCTTCCCCACCTTCCCACTCCCCCACTGCCTTCCCCACTCCCCCACTGTCTTCCCCACTTCACCCACTGTATTCCCCACCCACCCCACTGTCTTCCCCACTCCCCCCTCTGCTTTCCCTACCACTCACACTGCCGAAGTGAGGTATTACTTACCGCTTGGCTTGGTGACAAAGGTGCACTGAATTACCACTCCCACAATGCAATGTGGGTGGATAGATTTTTTTCCTACTGCGCACACTTACCACATAGACCCATTCTATCACATGCAGGCTTACCAGCTCTCTCCCCCTCGATTTGAAGCCGCTAGAATTTACGCGGACTAGTACGGCACCAACCCCTGCTTGTAAAACGACTAGTACGGCACCGACCCCGAAAGGGTTAAATCTAATAAACCAGCCTCTGCTAGCTGCAAATTTAACTTCAGCAGCTTCCTCACCTCTCTCAGCCTTCATAGAATTGAAGAGACTTAGGGCCTTGGACTGGATAATAGCTCAGCTTAAAGGCACATTGTGACTAGTCTGATCATCAATCCACACCATTAAAAGTTTCTCCATGTCAGCAATAAGGTTATCACGTTTTCTTATAACTTTAGTGTTCACTGATGTTGCATTTTAATTTCCCGCAACACTTTCTCCTTATTGTTCACAATTGTACTAACTGTTTGACAAGCCAAACCAAGCTACGTGCTATCTCAGTCATAGACATACCTTGTTCACTCAGTTTAATCATTTCTAACTTGGCACTTAACCCTTAAACTGTCCACATGTAGATATACGTTCACTGCGAAAGTGACCGAACGTATATCTACGTTTTATTACATTCGTTCAAATTTAGTGCAATAGGCCTGAGTCGCCTAGACATGAGAGAATGGGTCTGTGCCCTCAGTGTGCACAGTATGAAAAAATCGGGATGCCAGGGTACCGCATGGTAGCCCCAGTTAGTTTCAGCTCCATCTTGGGTCAATATCATGGCACACCCCGTGATTCACTCACTCCTCGTCGTATTAACACTCTACTATTCTCGGAAAGTGATAGAGAATGCGAGCTTAGTGGATTTGACAGTGATATAGCCACTAATAATCAAGGAATTAGTGAAACTATTGATGACAACCCAGATGACCCTCAGCCCATCACCTCTGGGGTGGCCAGTGGCCAGTGTGACAGTGTGGCCATACCAGACCCTCAGCCCAGCACATCTGGTGTGGCCAGTGTGGCCACAGACCCTCAGCCTAACACCTCTGGGGTTGCTAGTGTTACTACCCAAAGGCAGCTCCGCAAGAGGAAATTATCATTTTCCATGTGTTATGATATTGACGATAG
>WNWK01015426.1:0-47920 GCA_009830355.1 Cherax destructor | reverse complement strand
TGTCGTGCCGTTTTAAAAACTTGTTTTGGCTTAAATAAACGCTCACTTTCCATATAAGACAAGTGAAAATTTGTGTATGCAATAATTTCGCCAAAATCATTCTGAACATAACGAAAAAATATATTTCATTGTGTTTTTTATTATTAAATTAATGTTAACGTATCTAAAATATATTTAGTTGGTTAGGCTAAATTAAATTGCCCTTGTTGTAATAAAGGTTAGGTAGGTTTTCAAAGTTTCTCTTGGTACAAAATTATAAATTCTTACATTAACATAAATGAAAAAAATATATCTTTAAACGTATAAGAGAAAATTTTAGAAAGGACTTAATTTTAGATGTGTTCTTGCTAATTGACCAGTTTTACCTAATCGGCACATATATATATATATATATATATATATATATATATATATATATATATATATATATATATATATATATATATATATATATATATATATATATATATATATATATATATATATGTCGTGCCGATAGGTAAACTTAGATTACTTAAATAGCAACGCTCATCTTGCCATATAAGACAAGTGAAAATTTGTGTATGCAATAATTTCGCCAAAATCATTCTGAACATAACGAAAAAAAAAAAATATTTCATTGTGTTTGTTTATTATTAAATTAATGTTAACGTATCTAAAATATATTTAGTTGGTTAAGCTAAATTAAATTGCGCTTGTTGTAATAAGGTTAGGTAGGTTTTGAAAGTTTCTCTTGGTACAAAATTATAAATTTTTACATTAACGTAAATGGAAAAAAATATATCTTTAAACGTATAAGAGAAAATTTTAGAAAGAACTTAATTTTAAATGAGTTCTTGCTAATTGTCCAGTTTTACCTAATCGGCACGACATATATATAGTATATATTAAGCAAATATCGCAATCCAAGCGATACAAGATGCAAAACAACCACGGAGGGAGTAGAATGATAGCTCTAGGCTTTTCGTGTTGCAATCAACACATCATCATTTTAATGGACGGGGCTCATTAAAATAAACTCACCAGAGGGAAGACATCTGCAATAACAGGAAAGCTGGCCACAGGTATTCATCCCATATAATTGTGGCCTGATCGCTAAAGCTCTCGCTTCACACGGCAGGGTCTGCGTTCGATTCCCAGCTCGGTAGAAACATTGGGCGTGTTTCTTTACACTGGTTGTCTATGTTTCACCCATCAGTAAAATGGGTATCTGGGAGTTAGTCGACTGGTGTGGGTCGCATCCTGGGACAAGGACCTAATTTGCCCGAAATGCTCTGCATAACAAGGACTTCTATATAGTAGTATGTCATTGATGTCAGCTAGGCCTGTATACCTTGTACATGTACTTGTATTAAATAAAGATATTATTATTATTATTATTATTATTATTATTATTATTATTATTATTATTATTATTATTATTATAATGAGCCCAGTTTCCTTTACATAACTTTTAGAAGTCTCCCTATATATGGTACCGTTTTCTCTGGTATTTAAAGTGACACATTGTCTCGGAGGATATAATTGCCAGTGACTTCTATATCACTGACAATTTATATATTTAAAGTTATTGAGCCAAAGGGAATATGACCAAATTTTTTATCATTGCCACGTTAATTTCGTTTAGGCTATTACAATATCAATGCTTTAGGGATTTTTCTTTGCCGTAATATTCATCTTATGTAGCATTTTGCCTAAAAGGAGTGGACAATGAATGGATGTCTAGGCATTGGTATAAATTGCTGGCTAGACAGGATTGAAGGAACGCAATTCCATTCATTGATAACTGGGACAAATTCTATGGCAAACGTGATATGTATGTAAGGGATGGGGTTCATTCTCTGGTTCTGGAGTGGTTGATTAGCCGATTGATTGAGGAGGTCATTGGAGACTTGTCTAGGACTTTAAACTGATAGATTATAGAGGTATGGGTGTTTGTGGGAAACAATCAGGTGTAAAATAGGGTTGGAAACAGCAGATATTACCAGGATACCTCAGGGATATGTTTAAAAGATAAGATTCAAAATAAAGTTTTTAAAGCAAAGCAATTGATCAACAAACAAAAGAGATAGTAGAGGGCAACGTGTGATAGCTCCTTGGTTTACTATACAAATAAGAAGGAGTCTAAGAAATAAGATAGATGAGCTAAGATTACTTCAAGTGCAGGTAATATAGATATTATTGTTTTAACAGAGACCTGGTTCAACCTGAAAGATAGAAAAATGCCTTCCGAGTGCAAATTCAGGTTACAAACTATTCCACACTGATAGGTCAACAGGAAGGGTGGTGAGAGTGGCGATGTATGTCAGAGATAATTTAAATTGTAGTGTTAGACAAGATATAAGATTAGAAACAGCGGACAAGAACTGTTTCACAGTTTCTCAAGGGTCGTGAAAATTAATTTTGGGTGTGATTTACAGGCCCCACAAGTCTGGATGGGAGTGCAGTAAGCTGCTATGGGACGAAATTCATAAGGGTCTAGATATGAAAATGTTGTGTTAATGGGAGATTTTAACTTTAGACAAATTGATTGGAACAATGTTACAGTAATCTTGAGTCAGTGACTTTCTTGGTAAGGTTCAGGATTGGTTTTAAAACAGTTTGTGACAGAACCAACTAGAGGTAGCAACTTGCTTGATTTGGTTCTTGCTAACAAAGAATCACTAATTAATAACTTAAGAATGAAGAGCTTGGGAAAGCGATCACAAATCACTTAGTTTTAATATATCATGAATTACCCCGGTAACTGCAATCAAGTCTCTGTTCCAGACTTTCGTTGCCGACTTCATGGGCTGAGAAATTACCTAGGTGGGCTAATTGGGAGACCTGACTTGGGTCAGGTAGGTGGTTTTGGTTGCCAATATGACGTTTTCCTACGAGTTCACTGCCCAGACAACTTTGTTCCAAGTAGGAAATTAGATCTAACAAAAATGATCCTAAATGGATGAACAATAGATTAAAACATCTCATTGGTCGAAAGAGAGGCATATATAGCGTATCAAAAGAGGGGATGGACAGATAAGAAATCAATATTTTCAATTAAAGAGAGAAATAAAAAAAAGAAAAAAAAAAAGCAAAAGGATTAGAGGCTAAGGCGAGGATTCGAAGACTAACCCAAAAGGGTTCTTCAGATATACAAGTAAGATTAGGGACAAGATAGGCCCACTTAAATAACTCAGGACAGATCACGGACAGTGATAAGGATGTGTGAAATTTTCAATACTTACTTCCTCTCAGTTTTTACTCAGGAAGATACTAGCGGAATTCCAGAAGTAATAAATTATGTAGAACAGGAAGATAATAGACTATGCTCGATTGGGGTAACTAGTGCATGGTCCTCAGACAAATAGAGAAATTAAAACCTAACAATCCCCAGGCCCTGATTAACTGTTTGCAAGAGTTTTAAAGGAATGTAAAGAGGAACTTAGCAAACCTTTGGCAAATCTTTACAATAAATCACTACAAACTGGCATAGTGCCAGACAAGTGGAAAAGGTAAATGTAATACCTATTTACAAGGCAGGTGACAGGTCCTTAGCTTCGAACTATAGACCAATGCCTTACCTCCATAGTTGGTAAGTTTATGGAGTCAGTAATTGCCGAGGCAATTCGTAGCCATCTTGAAAACCATAAATTGATTAATGAATCTCAACACGGTTTTACAAGGGCGTTCCTGTCTTACAATTTATAATTTTTCACTAAGGTGTTTGAGAGATAGATCATGGTAATGAATATGATATTGTGTATATGGACTTCAGTAAGGCTTTGATAAAGTTCCACATCAGAGGCCACTAAGGAAACTAAAGGCACACGGAATAGGAGGAGAATTTTTCCTGGGTAGAGGCATGGTTGACAAATAGGCGGCAGAGAGTTTGCATAAATGGAGAGAAATCAGAATGGGGGCACGTCTCAACAGTGTTCCACAGGGCGTTTTGGACCCCTGTTGTTTACAATTTACATAAACGACATAGATGAGGGAATAAATAGCAACATAAGTAAATTTGCTGACCCCAAAAATAGGCGTCCAATTCATTCAAATGAGGACATTAGAGCACCCCAGAATGATTTGAATAGACTGATGCAGTGGTCGGAGAAGTGGCAGATGCAGTTTAATGTAAACAAATGCAAAGTTATAAATGTTGGGCAGGACAATAACCATGCCACATATAAACTGAATAATGTAGATCTTATTACTTGTGATTGCGAGAAGGATTTAGGAGTTCTGGTTAGTAGTAATCGAAGCCAAGACAACAGTGCATAAGTGTTCGCAATAAAGCTAACAGAATCCTTGGCTTCATATCAAGAAGTATAAATAATAGATCCTCAGGTTGTTCTTCACCTCTATATATCTTTGGTTAGGCCTCATTTAGATTATGCTGCACAGTTCTGGTCAACGTATTACAGAATGGATATAAATGCACTGGAAAACGTACAAAGGAGGATGACAAAGTTGATCCCATGTATTAGAAATCTTCCCTATGAGGATATACTGAGGGCCCTGAATCTGCACTCTCTAGAAATGCTAGAATTAGGGGGATATGATTGAGGTGTATAAATGGAAAACAGGAATAAATAAAGGGATGTAAATAGCGTGCTGAAAATATCCAGCCAAGACAGGACTCGCAGCAATGGTTTCAAGTTGGAAAAGTTCTGATTCAGGAAGGATATAGGAAAGCACTGGTTTAGTAATAGAGTTGTGGATGAGTGGAACAAGCTCCAGTACCGTCATAGATGCTAAGACGTTGTGTAGTTTTAAAATAGGTTAGATAAATACATGAGTGGGTGTGGGGGGGTGTGAGTTTGGACCTGACTAGCTTGTACTACCAGGTCAGTTGCCGACTAATTCCTTAAGTGGTAGTGACCTGACTACCTGAGACAGTAGCTCCAGGTGGTCGGCCCAGATAATATATAGTGGGGGTAGTTGGGTGGAGTTGGTCCTGACTAGCTTGTGCTACTAGGTCAGATGCAGTGCTCCTTCCTTAAGTGAATGTAATCTGACCTGGCTGGGTCGGGACATTAACTTAAGCCTGTTGGACACTTGGACCTGCCTCGCATGGGCCAGTAGGCTTGCTGCAGTGTTCTTTCTTATGTTCTTATGTTCTTCTGGCTATGGGCACTGTTTGTGACGTTGGGCACTTCCGATACCATCTCCTTTCTCCCTCCCTCACTCCAGTAAAGGCAGCCTTCTGGGAACGTTATTTGCTTGGACACCCTCCACTTTTCTGCAATTTTGCAAGCTCCTGATGATGTGTTGATTGCAACACGAAAGGCCTAGAGCTATCATTCTACTCCCCAGATGGTTGTTTTGCATATATATATATATATATATATATATATATATATATATATATATATATATATATATATATATATATACAGGAGCGAGGGCTAGTAACCCTTCTGCATATAATATTACTAAATGTAAAAGGAGAAACTTTCGATTTTTCCTTTTAGGCCACTCCGCTTCGGTGGGAAACGGCCGACGTGTTGAAAGAAAATATATATATATATATATATATATATATATATATATATATATATATATATATATATATATATATATATATATATATATATATATATATATATATATATATATATATATATATAATATATATATATATATATATATATATATATATATATATATATATATATATATATATATATATATATATATAATTTAATGTCGTGCCGATTAGGTAAAACTTGCGATATTGGCTTAAATAGCAACGCTCACCTTGCAATATAAGACAAGTAAAAATTTGTGTATGCAATAATTTCGCCAAAATCATTCTGAACATAACGAAAAAAATATATTTCATTGTGTTTGTTTATTATTAAATTATTGTTAACGTATCTAAAATATATTTAGTTGGGTTAGGCTAAATTAAATTGCGCTTGTTGTAATAAGGTTAGGTATGTTTTCAAAGTTTCTCTTAGTACAAAATTATAAATTCTTACATTAACATAAATGAAAAAAATATATCTTTAAACGTATAAGAGAAAATTTTAGAAAGGACTTAATTTTAGATGAGTTCTTGCTAATTGACCAGTTTTACCTAATCGGCACGACATATATATATATATATATATATATATATATATATATATATATATATACGTATATATATATATATATATATATATATATATATATATATATATATATATATATATAGTTAGTTACCATTTTTTTTGTCCTAGGCACATGTCAATTAGACACTAGGCCTGTTGTATATATGTGTGTGTGTATGTGTATGTAAGGAAACACTTCGAAATGTTTCTGCCCACCGGGAATTGAACCCGGCCCCTCCGTGCGTCAAGCAAGAGCTTTACCCACTAGGCCACCGGAGGCGTGTGTGTGTGTGTGTGTGTGTGTGTGTGTGTATATTCTTCTTTCAACACGTCGGCCGTTTCCACCGAAGCGGGTGGCCCAAAAGGAAAATCGAAAGTTTCTCCTTTTACATTTAGTAATATTATATGCAGAAGGGGTTACTAGCCCCTCGCTCCTGTATATATATATATATATATATATATATATATATATATATATATATATATATATATATATAAAACACTGATCTCTGGCCGACGGAGACTCGAACCTACGAACCTCATGACAAGGTACGCAGTGCTTTACCGACCGTACCACACTGGTCCAATACCTTGGCATCCAGCTTTCGCTAGACGTTATTCCAAGGCAGCCAGCTTTCAGGCAGGAAGCTTACAGCTTTTCATCTCATCCCCTGCATGCATCGACACAACTCCGTCGGCCAGAGATCAGTGTTTGTGAATATTTCGCCTGCTCTTGCGAATTCCTAGCATTGTAAAAATCTCTAGTTGTGTCGATGCATGCAGGGGATGAGATGAAAGCTGTAAGCCTTCCTGCCTGAAAGCTGGCTGCCTTGGATCAACGTCTAGCGAAAGCTGGATGCCAAGGTATTGGACCAGTGTGGTACGGTCGGCAAAGCACTGCGTACCTTGTCATGAGGTTCGTAGGTTCGAGTCTCCGTCGGCCAGAGATCAGTGTTTGTGAATATTTCGCCTGCTCTTCGAATTCTAGCATATATATATATATATATATATATATATATATATATATATATATATTATATATATATATATATATATATATATATATATATATATATATATATATATATATATATATATATATTTTATTTTATTAACACATCGGCGATTCCAACCAAGGCAGGGTGGCCCGAAAAAGAAAAACTTTTATCATCATTCACTCCATCACTGTCTTGCCAGAGGGGCGCTTTACATTACAATTATAAAACTGCAACAGTAACACCCCTCCTTCAGAGTGCAGACACTGTACTTCCCATCTCCAGGACTCAAGTCCGGCCTGCCGTTTTCCTGAATCCCTTCATAAATGTTACTTTGCTCACATTCCAACAGCACGTCATGTATTAAAAACCATTTGTCTCCATTTACTCCCATCAAATACGCTCACACATGCTTGCTGGAAGTCCAAGCCCCTCGCACACAAAACCTCCTTTACCCCCTCCCTCCAACCTTTCCTAGGCCGACCGCTACCCCTCCTTCCCTCCACTACAGATTTATACACTCTCGAAGTCATTCTGTCTCGTTCCATTCTCTCTACATGTCCAAACCACTTCAACAACCCCTCCTCAGCTCTCTGGATAATAGTTTTGGTAATCCGGCACCTCCTCCTAATTTCCAATCTCCGAATTCTCTGCATTTTATTCACACCACACATTGACCTCAGAGATGACATCTCCACTGTCTCCAGCCTTCTCCTCGTTCCAACATTCATCACCCATGCTTCACACCCATATAAGAGTGTTGGTATAACTATACTCTCATACATTCCCCTCTTTACTTCCATGGACAAAGTGCTTTGTCTCCACAGACTCCGAAATGCACAACTCACTCTTTTCCCCTCATCAATTCTATGATTCACCTCATCCTTCATAGACCCATCTGCTGACATGTCCACTCCCAAATATCTGAATACATTCACCTCCTCCATACTCTCTCCCTCCAATCTGATATCCAATCTTTCGTCACCTAATCTTTTTGTTATCCTCATCACCTTACTCTTTCCTATATTCACTTTCAATTTTCTTCTTTTATACACCCTACCAAATTCATCCACCAACCTCTGCAACTTCTCTTCAGAATCTCCCAAAAGCACAGTGTCATCAGCAAAAAGCAACTGTGACAACTCCCACTTTGTATTTGATTCTTTATCTTTTAACCCACACCTCTTGCCAAGACCCTTGCTTGCATTCACTTCTCTTACAACCCCATCTATAAATATATTGAACAACCACGGTGACATCACACATCCTTGTCTAAGGCCCACTTTTACTGGGAAATAGTCCCCCCTCCCTCCTACACACTCTAACCTGAGCCTCACTATCCTCATAAAAACTCTTCACTGCTTTCAGTAACCTACCTCCTATTCCATACACCTGCAACATCTGCCACATTGCCGACCTATCCACCCTATCATACGCCTTTTCCAAATCCATAAAGGCCACAAAACCTCTTTACCCTTATCCAAATACTGTTCACCTATATGTTTCACTGTAAACACTTGGTCTACACACCCCTACCTTTCCTAAAGCCCCTTGTTCATCTGCTATCCTGCTTTCTGTCTTACTCTTAATTCTTTCAATAATAACTCTACCATACACTTTACCAGGTACACTCAACAGACTTATTCCCCTATAATTTTTAGGGATTGTTCTCTGCCAATCCCTAGGTACCTTACCTTCTTCCATACATTTATTAAATAATAGCACCAACCACTCCAAAACTATATCCCCACCTGCTTTTAACATTTCTATCTTTATCCCATCAATCCCAGCTGCCTCACCTCCTTTCATTCTACCCACTGCCTCACGAACTTCCCCCACACTCACAACTGGCTCTTCCACACTCCTACAAGATGTTATTCCTCCTTGCCATATACACGAAATCACAGCTTCCCTGTCTTCATCAACATTTAACATCTCCTCAAAATATTCCCTCAATCTTCCCGATACCTCTAACTCTCCATTTAATAACTCTCCTCTCCTATTTTTAACTGTCAAATCCATTTGTTCCCTAGGCTTCCTCAACTTATTAATCTCACTCCAAAACTTTTTCTTATTTTCAACAAAATTTGTTGATAACATCTCACCCACTCTCTCATTTGCTCTCTTTTTACATTGCTTCACCACCCTCTTAACCTCTCTTTTTCTCTCCATATACTCTTCCCTCCTTGCATCACTTCTACTTTGTAAAAACCTCTCATATGCTAACTTTTTCTCCCTTACTACTCTCTTTACATCATCATTCCAATAATCGCTATTCTTCCCTCCCGCATCCACTCGCCTGTAACCACAAACTTCTGCTGAACACTCTAACACTACATTTTTAAATCTACCCCATACATCTTCGACCCTATTGCCTACACTCTCACTAGCCCATCTATCCTCCAATAGTTGTTTATATCTTACCCTAACTGTCTCCTCTTTTAGTTTATAAACCTTCACCTCTCTCTTACTTACTGCTTCTATTTTCCTTGTATCCCATCTACCTTTTACTCCCACTGTAGCTATAACTAAAAAGTGATCTGATATATCTGTGGCCCCTCTATAAACATGTACATCCTGAAGTCTACTCAACAGTCTTTTATCTACCAATACGTAGTCCAACAAACTACTGTCATTTCGCCCTACATCATATCTTGTATACTTATTTATCCTCTTTTTCTTAAAATATGTATTACCTATAACTAAACCCCTTTCTATACAAAGTTCAATCAAAGGGCTCCCATTATCATTTACACCTGGCACCCCAAACTTACCTACCACACCCTCTCTACATGTTTCTCCTACTTTAGCATTTAGGTCCCCTACCACAATTACTCTCTCACTTGGGTCAAAAGTTCCTATACATTCGCTTAACATCTCCCAAAATCTCTCTCTCTCCTCTTCACTCCTCTCTTCTCCAGGTGCATATATATATATATATATATATATATATATATATATATATATATATATATATATATATATATATATATATGTGTGTGTGTGTTAGTTACCATTTTGTCCTAGGCACATGTCGATTTGACACTAGGCCTGTTGTATGTATGTGTGTGTGTGTAAGGAAACACTTCGAAATGTTTCCGCCCCGCCGGAATAGAACCCGGGCCCTCCGTGCGTGAAGCGAGGCTTTACCACTAGGCCACCGGGGGCTGTAGAGTGTGTGTGTGTGTGTGTGTTAGTTACCATTTTGTCCTAAGCACATGTCTATTAGACACTAGGCCTGTTGTATGTATGTGTGTGTGTGTGTGTGTAAGGAAACACTTCGAAATGTTTCTGCCCCACCGGGAATTGAACCCGGCCCCTCCGTGCGTGAAGCAAGAGCTTTACCCACTAGGCCACCGGGGGCTGTGTGTGTGTGTGTGTGTGTGTGTGTGTGTGTGTGTGTGTGAAGGCCTTCCCTTGTGCTATAACGTAATGCCAATAGGGTCGGAGACCCTTAGAGCATGGCGTAAGTGTGCTTTAAAATTCCTCAGGAAGCTGGGTGAAAAATTTATCATAGAAACCAAGGATCACAGGGCGTCCACATTCCTCTTTCAGAGACTCAGTGATGCGATCCAGAGGGAAAATACCTGCAGCATTCTACTCCCTATTGTATTTTTGTCAATGTATTTTGTCTTTAAATAAAATCTATAGAATATAGAGGGTGGTAGGAGAAAACAATTTTCAAACAGCTTCAGGGAGAACCTTGAGTTTTCCCTGAAGCAAGTTAATTTTTTCCTGAGGATGAGGGTCCCCAGGACAGTTCCAGAGGTGGTACCTCCCTGTATATATATATGTCGTGCCGATTAGTTAAAACTTGCGATTTTAGCTTAAATAGCAACGCTCTTCTTGCCATATAAGACAAGCGAAAATTTGTGTATGCAATAATTTCGCAAAAATCATTCTGAACCTAACGAAAAAAATATATTTCATTGTGTTTGTTTATTATTAAATTATTGTAAACGTATCTAAAATATATTTAGTTGGGTTAGGCTAAATTAAATTGCGCTTGTTATAATAAGGTTAGGTAAGTTTTCAAAGTTTCTCTTGGTACAAAATTATAAATTTGTACAATAACATAAACGTATAAGAGAAAATTTTAGAAAGGACTTAATTTTAAATGAACGGCCGAGACAGTCGCAAATGCTTTCCGTGAGCGTATCGTTCTCCGTCATACCTGCCCACGTGTTCTCCTGTCAGACAATGGGTCGGAGTTCATAAATGCCACGATGAAGGACCTTTGTTCCAGGTTTGACATTCACCAAGCACCAGTAGCTCCTCGCCATCCCGCGAGTAATGGTCTTGCTGAACGTACAAACCGCAAAGTTCTGGAGGTGCTCAGAGTAACCGTTAATCCGAGTTGTACTACATGGGATGACGCTATTCCAGATGTTCAGTGTACATTGAACTCTTCCCTCAACAGCTCGATTGGCGAGACACCCCATTTTGCCTTGTACGGCTATGATAAGCATTTACCCTACGAAATCATGTTTGCTCCGCCTAGTCCAACCTATGACACCGATAAGGTATAGTTAAGATGCGGACCACACAGCTTGTCTTCCAGCGAGTATGTGAGAACCTAAAGAAAGTAAGGTGGAACCAGGTTGCAAAGTTATGTTGCTCAACCCGACGCAGACCCCTGGTATGCATAAACTTGTCCCCAAGTTTGTCGGTCCTTACCGTGTCCTACGACAGCTCCGCGGCAATAAGTTCGAGGTGAGGGAGATAGCTACCGGAACTATCAGAGAAGCTCACCTTGACCACATGAAGTATATTGATCATGTGCAAGCCGAAGCAGAGCTGGAATCGCGGGCATTGCAAAGCCACAACCAGACTCAAACTAGTGACAACCCGTCTAGTCCTTCACCCGCTATCCCTACGACAGATGACAGTCCTGTAAGGCTCCATACTTATGGCCTGAGACCCCAGACAGCAGTACATTTCTGTGACATAGACATACCTACTGACTTGTCCGACTCCTACGCTAGCTACGCTAATTGTTTGCTTGCAGAAATGGGGATTAATGCGCATACATTGTATAGTTAGTAAATAATGGAGTCAGGGTGGACAACACCATGTAAATATGTAAAATTTATTCTTAGAGGGTACCCGTAGTATAATGAATTCCATGGAAATAATGTTATTGTGAGTATGTGCACCCAGTGTGTCTTGTAAAGCCTGTATAAAGGCAAGGGCAGTATCGCCCTTTTGAGTTAAATGTCACACCTTAGGAAATGCTACTGTCAGTCATTGTTTGCAGATGTGAGGATGGTACAGCGCTCATGGATGTGCAGTCAAGTTGACGTCTGGCCCTGTGGACAACCTGTATATAGAAGACTCTAGTTCCTGTGTCAGCATTGGCTTGTTCTGTCCTCTGTCCAGCTGTACGGGCAGGCCGATTTTCTCTTCCCCGACTCACGAAGTGGGAAGCCAGTTTCCCCTGGGTAACCTTGTTTGTTTGTTTACACCTTCGTGCCCGCCAGTATTGTCGTGTCGAGACGACACGCGGTAGGTGGCCGAGCGGATGTAAACAGCGTATTCAGAGGCTCTTTCAAACTGCGCGGCACTACGGTGCTGCCATCTATAGGCCTATCAAGGTTGGGCTGGTCAGCCATGTTTCCCTCTCACTTCGACGGCCTACCTAGTCGAGACAGGTTCTACCCTTGCTGGCTCCCGGTCCCCTCACGCTCTGTTCCCGTGTATACCTACACCTTGCCCACATAACACTAACATATGTGGATACCCAGAATGATATAAATCAACTACAGTAATAACCTAAAAATACACAAATCACCAACTAATAGGACTCGTGTTACCACCACCTGCCCCGCTGCCACTGAAGTGATACTCCACAACATTCACCCATTCCACATCGCCTACTATTCATCTGAAGACACGGTCAATGGCCAAGGGTCATAGCAACAACAGAAGATCCAGTAAGCAGCCAAGAACTCCTAACATCCCAGGTGAGAGCAGCATTTCTACAAGGAAAACTTCTCGTACTGCCAGCCAGGCCTCAACCCCCAAACACCTGCACCATCACAACACCCGCCAGACAACAACAATAATGGCCGCCGCTACAGTCCAAGATAACTCTTTCCATGGATTTGATGTTAAGAAGATTAATGACCCAGAAATAGCTAAACTCCTTATGATCCAGAATCAAACAATCACCAAGCTTACCCAAGAAATGCAGGAGCTTAAAACCTCCAACGCACAGTATCTCATCAAGATCACAACTCTGGAAGACAAACTAACCACTCTAGAACAACTAAGCAACACCCACACCCAGTCTGTAGACACCATCAACACTCTGAAAGATCAAGTCACCCAACTGAACAAGAACATCATAGAAGAAAGATCACGAGTGGACCTACAACTTACTGATGTCATCAACAACTTTCAAGACCATAACGACCAACAACAGCTAAGTGACGCTGTTATAGTTAATAGCAAACATCTTCCACCTACAGTTACCCAAGAGACATGCATGGACGCCACCCTACAACTCTTCAAGGACCACCTTAGCCTAAACATACGTAGTGATGAACTAAAAGATTGCAAACTGATGGACTACCAAGCAGGGAAAAAAACAGTGCTATTAAAATTCAATACCAGCTTGCAAAGAAACAACCTACTAAAAACATCCATAACTATGAAATCTGATGTATACGTTAATGAGTGCCTTACTAAAACAAGACAAAACCTCCTTTATCGATTAAGAAAATTACGCAATGCCCAAAAAATTCATCAGTGCTTTGTGAGGGATGGTAAAATCGCAGTTAGGAAACAGCCCACTGGGAAGAGGTATTTCATTGCAACAGAACATGAACTAAAAAGATTCCTGAGTGAGGCTGGGTTAACAGAATTAGAATAATATGTAGTAAACCCACTGTCCACTATTAGTGTTATGAACCATCTATAAATTTTGTTCCCCAAAAATTCTAATACCCTCTTACCATTAAATTTTCACTTTTATATCCAACTACCATTCTACCTCATTGTCTTAATTCTACCTCATAGTCTTAATTAGTATTTAATAACTACAAAATTCCCTCATTGTCTTAATTCTACCTCATAGTCTTAATTTGTATTTAATAACTACAAAATTCCCTTATTATTCAAGCTTTATTGCCCAATTTTTTATTTTAAAATTTATTACCCCATTTTATTATACTTCATTGCTCAATCTTATTTTATACCTTTATTTTTATTAACCTATCATTGTTAAAGATCCAAACTTCCATATACAGCTACATCATCATTGCCCTATCTTAACCAATTATACTTTTTAATAACCTGTGACAAATATCCCATTTTACTTGTTTTAATATCTACTGTATACCATTCTTTGCCCCTCTTTATTTTTTTATTATACTTTTATATAAACCTGTATTATACCTTTATATCTATTGCAACTATTCTCTAGTGCAATTACAAGTAACAGTCTGGTGCTACTTTACTCTATAACTATCTTATAACTACCTTATTATCTTGTTAATATCATAGGTAATATCTAGTTTACCTAATTACATTCTAGATTATTAAATAACCAACACCAAACTCATTGGTGCTACCCAATTTTGTAATTTTAAACTTAATAGTTTAAATCTAAATTTTTAATTTTTACTGTACTTTATTTCATTCTAGCTTAATACATAACTAATACCAAACTCATTGGTGCTAGCTTATTTTTAATAATTTTATCTTATTATTTTATATCTAATTTTTTTAATTTTACTGTACTTTATTTCATTCTAGCTTAATACATAACCAATACCAAACCCATTGGTGCTACCTTATTTTTAACAATTGTATCTTATTAGTTTATATCTAAACTTTTATTTCATACTAGCTTAATACATACTCAATACCAAGTCCATTATGTTTATATGTTGCTATACTCTATTTGACCAATGTGCATTAGTTATATACTTATCAAAATATCCCCTTACTACAGACATCAGTTCTATAACTCACCACACAATACATGATATAACAAAATTACAATTTAACCTAAATGATGATTGATCACATCGACCCTGATCTAAACCTATTTAATCAAACACCAATCCAAAACTTACTGGAAAATAACTGCCTCTACTACACAGCTTCACAAGCCCACACTGTCCTAAACACTACTAAAAGTATAACAGTTCTTAACTACAACGTCCGATCCTTAAGCAAACACTATGATGACCTCCTTGCCCTCCTTGATTCCCTAAAGACAACCTTCACATGTATTGTCCTTACTGAAACCTGGCTTAAGCAGGATACAATAGATATCTACTCGCTACCAGGATACACAGCAATACACAACTGCAGACCACATCAAGTTGGGGGTGGTATTGCAATCTATTACTCTAATGAAATATCCTGTTGTGACACCACTTGCTATAATGATGAATATGGAGAATATATTTTTGCTAATTTTACTGCACAAAACCTTAAGACTCCATAACAATTGGGGCCATTTACCGGCTGCCTCATACAAACATCCCAAATTTTAGCGATCAACTAAAAACGCAAATAACAAACAACCAAATGAACAAACACCACCTTATCTTAGCTGGAGACTTCAACATCAACCTTGGCCTACCAGATGACCAGCCAGTAACTGACTTCATCAACAATATGAACAACACACTTCTCATACCAACAATAACAAAACCAACCAGGCTTACTGATACGAGTGCAACCATAATTGACCATATATGGACCAATATCTTAGCCCCCTTAAATCGGGATAATAACAGACAGCACCACAGACCACTACCCCACCTTCCTCTTAACAAACATTAGTAAACCGCCCCTAGAATACACCAAAGTTTCATTTAGACTCCATGACCAGGCATCAATAAATAACTTCACAGCAGAGCTAGAGACGGTTGACTGGGCTATAGAATTCTCAAATGCCAAGGGTATCGATGACTGGACAGACAACTTTCTTAATAAATTACATAGACTATACAACAGACATTGTCCTATAAAAATGAAACAGATTACGAATAAACGGCTAGGCTGCCCATGGCTAACTAACAGCTTACTAAAATCCATTAACAAGAAACATCAATATGAGAAGCAATATAGACGGGGACTCATACATAAGGAGTTTATTAAACACTATTCATCAGTTCTCACCAAACTAATAAAAAAAGCCAAACAATTGTACTACTCCAGCAGATTCACTGAAACAAGAGGAGATATAAAAAAGACCTGGAAAACACTCTCACAGATTATGGGCACCCACAAACTGAAAAAACTAGGGACATTATCCTAACTAAACCAAACGAAACACCACTACAGCCTATTGATACAGCAAACAAGATAAATGACTTCTTCTCAACCATAGGATCAAATCTTGCCAGTAAAATCCCAGATACCATTGCCCGAGCAAGTGATTACCTAGATGGGAATTTCCCATCCTCCTTATATCTTGCACCTACTGAACCCACTGAAGTCACCATGATAATCAAGTCACTTAAAAATAAATCAGGGCATCTGTCCCAAGTTCCACCCTTAATATACAAACGAGCTGCTCATGATTTTAACAAATCATTAGAAACTAGCACTTTCCCAACACTACTCAAAACAGCAAGGGTTACACCAATACACAAAGGTGGTGACCCCACAGACGTAAACAACTATAGGCCTATATCAAATCTACCATTGCTATCCAAAATCTTCGAGAAACTTGTACACAAGAGATTATACTCGTTTATAACGACACAAAGCATACTCAACCCCTGCCAATTTGGCTTCAGGAAAAATAAAAGCACTAACGATGCAATAGTAAAAATGATAGACCTACTTTACACAGCACTCGAAAATAAGGAATATCCATTAGGACTTTTTATTGACCTAAGGAAAGCTTTCGACACAGTAAACCACGGCATCCTACTCCACAAACTTGACCACTATGGAATAAGAGGTCATGCACTAGCATACTCAAATCCTACCTCACTAATAGGTATCAGTATGTCACTATTAAAGACATCCTCCACGACACTACCACTAGACACCGGAGTACCGCAGGGAAGTGTCCTTGGTCCCCTGCTCTTCCTCTTATACATCAATGATCTTCCTAATGTATCACAACACCTGAAACCAATACTCTTTGCTGACGACACAACTTATGTCATCTCCACACAAACCTTGCCACGCTTAATACAATTGTTAACGACGAATTAATTAAAATATCAACATGGATGACAGCCAATAATCTTACACTCAACACTGATAAGACCTTCTATATTATGTTTGGCAACAGAGCAGATGATCCACAATTAAACATTAATATCAACACTACACCTATTGCTAAACATAATGAGGGCAAGTTCCTGGGCCTCCACCTTGACAGCAGCCTGAAATTCAGCACCCATATCAAACACATAACAAAGAAAGTGTCCAAAACTGTGGGGATCCTCTCTAAGATACGGTATTATGTTCCACAATCAGCCCTACTCACACTATACTACTCACTCATCTATCCCTACCTCACATATGCCATTTGTGCATGGGGATCAACAGCAATTACCCACCTAAAGCCAATAATAACCCAACAGAAAGCCGCAGTAAGAATTATCACGCAATCCAACGCTAGGCAACACCCCCCCCCACTCTTCAAAGACCTAAACCTACTCACTGTTCAGAACATCCATACTTACTACTCTGCTATCTACATTTATAGAACCATTAATTCCAACTTTAACCCTGAGCTAAAACACTTTCTTGACAGTTGCGACAGGACCCATAGACATAATACCAGACATAAACATCTCTTTGACAACATTCCCCGTGTCCGACTAAATCTATACAAAAATTCAATGCGCATAAAAGGGCCTAAAATCTGGAACTCCCTGCCTGAAAACTCTAGAACTGCAGACACAACCTCCATTTTCAAAAGCACCGTTAAAAAACATATTATCTCACTTACGCACCCAACCGATAGCTAACCACATGAAAACTACTTTCTCTTGCACATATCCACAGCAAAACTACACTTATTGATATCTGTGATTCCCCTCAATTTGCACAGAACTTACCAAAATTCTAATACAACTGTTGCTTCATAATTCTTAAGCTAGTCATAAGTTTGCCTAAACACTCCAATATAGAAACTGTAATATGCCAATACATCACCTTTACCATTAATATATAAACAAATTGTTAATTTCTTAAATGTTTAAATTCCAGTACCTCAATTTTGTAAACCTAGTTAATCACTACAATTACCTAACCTTACTATCTGTATAATCATTGTGTCACTATAGAGTAAGACCTATCATAAGACTGCCTGAAAAGCCTAGGCATACCTAGGCATATTATTGGCCATCTTGTAATATCTACTTCATAAAATGCATAATTATAAGTACACCCCACCTTGTATATTACCAGAAATAAAGAATTTGAATTTGAATTTGAATTTGAATAAACTGAGTCTAGTCATCGGCCGTATCTCTACACCTACGCTACCATTCTACTGCCCGGGCGTAAGCAGCCAAGAAAATAGAGTTAACATATATATATATATATATATATATATATATATATATATATATATATATATATATATATATATATATAGCTAGAATTCGCAAGAGCAGGCGAAATATTCACAAACACTGATCTCTGGCCGACGGAGACTCGAACCTACGAACCTCATGACAAGGTACGCAGTGCTTTTCCGACCGTACACTGGTCCAATACTTGGCATCCAGCTTCGCTAGACGTTATTCAAGGCGCAGCTTTCAGGCAGGAAGGCTTACAGCTCATCATCCTGCATGCATCGACACAATATATATATATATATACACCTCCAAGGTACAATTCTTGTGTATCATTATTATTTTTATCATTATTATTATAAGGCCAAAACAAGAACTAATCATCTTGATCCTAGGAAAGGGAGGGGAAGCTCTAATTCTTTAAACCAAAGAATTTAAACCATTATCTACGTAAGCCTTCCCCTTTGAATGAAAGGAGTTTGGTAACTCACGCAGCGCGAAGATGCCCCCCTCGTGCTGAGTGACTCCCGTGATGACTGGCACCTTGTGGAAGCGACCTTCTCGCAGCAACACTGCCGGCTCCTCGGGCAGGTAGTCTCCATCAACACGAGCTGTCAGTCTCATTGGCATGAAGTACCAGTCCTGTAATTGATTGATTAACCAGTTATGATGTACAATAATCAATATTCATGACTGTAACTAGACGTTTTTCGGTCGCTGCGCGATCTGTAAAAGTTACCCCGTGTTCCATAACCCCAGGCACGTATACACGCGAAAAGATTATTACAGAGTGTGGTACGTATATGTTTTTTATACAATTAAGCATTAATATTGAAGATTTGAGGGGAATCATATTTGGTATTCAAAAGTAATCACACAGACACTAAAATCCCAATAAAAGTGTCAACTTAACTTGAGATATATACGTACAGCCCTAAACTAATTCAAACCTTCCACTAAGAAACACTAACTTGTAATCTCAGATGGGCAAATATCTTGAAATACACCAGCACATTAAATTTAAGACCAGCGTTGAAAGATGAACGCAATTAGATGAGGCACTCAGAAATTATCGCATGAAAATAAGAATTACAATTTTGCCAGTTTCTTCTAAAAATTAAGTTAACTGGGACCAACACAGACCAAAATAAATCCAAGCTTTTCACTTAGAAAGATTTACCAACTCTTGAGGTACAAGTCTGGAAGTAAGTAATTAAGATTTTTAAGTGAACATTTTATAGTTTTAACTTGGAATAACTTAGTAAAGTCAAACACTGTGAATTATTTCTGATCAGAAGAAATATTTTCCAGGTATTTCACAGAATCCAATTTGATTAAAAAATATGACGTATTATAACTGACACAAAGACAAAGCCTCTATTGAGGAAAACACATTAGCACTAAAAGTGTAATGTCGACCATTGAAAATGCTTTCTCCATTTATTGCACAGAATCCAACAAAATTTGCACCAACACAGCCTAAAGCCAAGAAACTCTTGTCTAGTTCCTAAGATGAGTCAGCTATTAACGACTGATATTTATTTTACATAAATGATGTATTTTAATCAGGAGAAAGCACTAAACAGTAGGGGTCATATAGACTCTGTGGAATGAAATAAGTCTAGTTTCTTGGATCAAGAGCCCTCACCAGTATCAAGGCAAAATAATGCAATACGGTAAAAACAACACCGATATCGATATTAAAAGTGATAAAATGGTATCAACACACTCCCTTAAATACATCAACCTTCTAAGTAGAATACAACGCTGTTGAAATTTTGAGGTCAATCAGAGTAGCCTGTCTTGACCTGTCACACGAGGAATGACCTACGTAACATAGAGCAGCCACGCTTGTAAATAGTCCCATTAATCTTGCCTTAGATACATTGCACAAGTGCTGAATAAAGCCGATCAAATGAAGTATTCTCGAGTAATAAACAAAAATTTGAGAGAAAGCAAAGGAAAATGTTAACAATGTTCCGAGAAACAAGACAATCTCCTCTGTTTAAACTTAAAAATATCTTAAAACCAGTTTTCTTTTCTCATTTGAAGGCCATTTAAAATTTTCTACAATTCTATGCGAGAAAATATCAGTTTTTTCTGGAAAACCAGTTCGATAAAATTCGCAAAAAAAAAAAAAAAAAAAATATTGGCAAATTTTCACTTCTACAACCCAAAATTAATAATAAAAAAATATCTTCCTGCTAAGGAATACCAGCATTTAGAGTTTGAATCTACTAACGGAAGGCCTCGGTCAGATGACACTTGTCCTGTTTCCTGACAAACCTTACCTAACCTAGAGTTTGAAGCTGATCAGAAGAGGCATTTTCTAGTTTTACAGGGAGTAACAAGCTGTGTTCATATAAAGCCCACCAATGGTAAAAGTTTGAGGCCGATCAGAAAGAGGATTCTTCAGTAATTGATCGATTCCAACAATTCCAAGATTTCTAATTATTTCAGTAAAATTTCAAATTTGCTTCTACTCGGACTAAAGTTATGGGGCATCATTTATTTTATACAATGCATCGTCAATAATATTTTGAAGCTAATCGAAAGAAACATTCTGGCATTATTAAATTTAAAATGAATACCACAATTTATTCAATAAAAATGACAAATTGACACTTATGCCACCCAATAGTAGCGTGAGAAGTGTGTTCAAGAAACCATTGGGGATTATTTGAAGCCGATCAGATGAGCCATTCTCTAATTATGGCACAGAGTCCATCGATTCAATATTTTTCTACTATTTTATTAGGTCAACAAATCTGCCTGCACGCAAACGAAACTTAACGAGTACTAAGATGCATCAGCCATTAAATACTGGAGCCGTTCAGAAGGTAAACTGAATTTTTTTAACTTGATTTGACGGAAATAAGAATTTTATATTTTTTACACATTAAATTGTCAAATCTGCACCTGAACATTTGAATTTCACTCTCCGCTATCGTCGAATTTTTAGGCACCTGTTTACAAGGTTTGAAGCTTCGCCACTGAGAGTTATATAATTGATCTGAGCCATTCCAGTATACTATTGATAATGTGTTCAACAGTTTTGGTCATAGAGCGCTGGAACATGCCAATTATTCCTAGAATTTGGTCCTCGTTACCATACACAAGCGTTGAAGATTTGAGCAATTTGAGACGGATTGGAAGAGGCGTTCTCGATTTATGAGGAAAATAAAATCGAAGAGGTAGAGGGAGAAAAAAAATCACAGATGTTTTTGGGTGTTACTCTTATAAAACACAAGCGACGACACCAGTGCCCTCTAACTGACTGCTCATATGATGTCAGTGCCAGTGCCTACTTTCAGTTCTGACCCTACACCTGCATGGGACATGTCTCTTCCTAGTCCTTGCCAAGGTAAGGTAATATGTCTAAGTAAAATTCGTATATGATATATATTATTGAAAATAATTTAGCAAGTAAAGATTAAATAAAGTGGGGTGAATTTAGTACTCACACAATCTACTAACCACTTGAAATTAATTTCTTAGTTCCTTCCCCATAATTAATCCCACAAAGCATTCAATTCTGGTCATCTGCCCCGTGGCCTGGTGGCAAAAGCTCTTGCTTCACACGGCGAGGGTCTGGGTTCGATTCCCGGCGAAGGGGTGGAAACATCGGACGTGTTTCCTTACACCGGTTGTCCATGTTCACCCATCAGTAAAATGGGTACCTGGGTGTTAGTCGACTGGTGTGGGTCGCATCCTGGGACAAAACTGACCTAATTTGCCCGAAATGCTCTGCATAACAAGCGGCTTTCTATATAGTAGTATGTCATTGATGTCAGCTACGCCTGTATACCATGTACATGTACTTGTAATAAATCAAAGATATTATATTATATTATATGAGTTAACGGCCATACTCAATATAATACACACACAACCCGCACATAGAAGAGAGGAGCTTACGACGACGTTTCGGTCCGACTTGGACCACTATTGATGTACGTCCTTCACTCTGGCTCCGCTATGTAGGTGACATCTTTGCTCTTTGGCCTCATGACTCAAGTCTCTTCCAACCATTTCTTGATGCTCTTAATAATCTTGCCCCTTCCATTAAGTTTAAAGCTGATTGGGAATCTAATTCTTTGCTTCCTTTCCTTGATGCTCATGTCCACCGCTCAGTTACAGGTTTTGCCTTCTCCGTGTACCGCAAGACTATGCACAGTGACATGTACAGTCACTACTTCTCTTATCATGCTTCCTCTGTCAAGAAAAGTGTTCTTATCTCCCTCTTTCTCCGTGCTCTCCCCATTTGTGATCCTCAGTTCCTTGAAGCAGAAATTTCCACTCTTCATAATTCATTTTCCCGCCTTGGCTACCCTTCCCATTTCATAGACTCTGCTTTCTCTCGTGCTAAACGGACTTTCTTCTCTCCTAAACCCTCTACTCCTGGGAACTCTCCTGTCCTCTGCCTTCCCTACATCTCTGGTCTCTCTAATCTCAACAACTCTCTCCGTTCCTTAGACATCAAACTTACCTTTCGCCAGACTAACACTCTTCGCACTAATCTAGTGCGAAGAGTGTCTACTCTATTTCTTGCTCCTCCTGTCCTCTTCAGTACTTTGGAGAAACTGGCCGATCCCTTTCTGACAGACTTAGGGAGCACAAAAATAGTGTTAGGCTTGCCGACACCAACAATGCTCTTTTCTGTCATGTCAGAGATCACAGTCATCCTATTGATTGGTCTTCTGCTAAAACTGTCTACCCTACGTCCAACTTTCACAGTCGCCATCTGGTTGAATCCTCCCTTATACACAACTTTCCCTGTATGAATCTTAGCCCTGGCTTTGTCTCTGTAGATGCTTTCCTGTGACTTAACCTGATTCCTTCCCCTTCTATCTCTTCCCATCTCCTCTTTCTTCTTTCTCCTCTGGGTTTTCTTTTGCCTTGTATTTGTCCTTCTTTATTTTATTTTTATTTTCATTTTTTCCCCTCTGTGTTCTTGTCCTTACCCTATGCGGGCCGCCAGCTTTATTGCAGTGCTCCTCTTTCCCAGAATATGACTGACTCCACTAGTACTACTTCCACTACCACTACTACTTCCACTATTACTCCACCACCACTGTCTTGTGCCTTTCCCTGTCTGCTGGCCTATAAATATCCCTTCTACCTGTTCTTTGTGTTAGTGTGACTTTGTAAATGGTCCAAGTCTCTTCTATGTGCGGATTGTGTGTGTATTGTTCCAGTCACGGTATTGTGCCTTTTTTGTTATTTATATACTCAATATAAGTTGATACCTACTCTGAAAAAAATGACTCATCTTAACTATTATTTGTGAAAAATCAGTAAAAAAATACCATTATTTCCTGAGCGATGGCAGTCAACATGTAGGCATCAACATCTCTTAAACATTTAAGGAGTTTGTTGCTGTCGTGGATCGATTGGCAGCCAGCAGCTCGGGCGACCCTCTGTGCCGTGTCAGCGTGGGATCGACTCAACGCCCACGGACACAACGCTGTTCCCGATTGCATGATTGCTCGAGAGAAGAGACCTATTGAGATAATATTCGTGGTTAGGTAGTAGTCCAAAACCTTAGTCTTAGTGATCTCTTTAAATGAATTTATGCCTCTGAGAAGAGAAACAAGACCTCTCCTCTTTCCTCCCTTACTCACCCTTGGCTTTAGGAGTGAGCATCTGAAAATGAACGGATGCACCACCGGCGCTCTCGCCGAAGATTGTGACCCTCTTCTTGTCTCCTCCGAAGTTGTGAATATTCCGTTGCACCCACTGCAGCGCCAGTGTCTGATCCTTCAGCCCGAAATTACCGGGAATCACAGAGTCGTCAGTCGACAGGAAACCTGAATTGAAACACAGATTTGTCTTCATCTGGGGCATGTAGAAACCAAAGCTGAAAATCATGTGCAATATTACATAGGGTCAAAACTGCTAGTTGTAATGCAGTAGACACAATATTTTATGCAAGTAATATTATATAATTTACATACCTTTTTAAAGATACAATATATCAATGAAATTTAAGTTTATTTAAAAGTGTCAGTTTTCCTGAACTTACATTTATAGTTAAGAGCAGGTGAATTAAAAATAAAATTACAACGCTTACACAGTAACTTTAATATGAAAGCAATAAGTAAAAGAGTATATTTGGGGGTGTTTTGTGAGTGTATATGTCAACACCAACCTCTTTGTTTTTTTGTGGGGGTTGTATTCCAGCTTCGTCTTTTTATCTTCATTTGTTTGGTGTATTGCCTAAAACAATTGTGTGTGCACACGCATGTGTGCATGTGTATACATATATGTATGCACGTTTAGCTTCCTGTTAAAGAAGAAGGCCAGAGTGCCACGAGTACGCTATGGAAAGATTAAGGATGAGCTGGACATGAAGTGCATGATTGATCAACTGACCCATTACGCTGAGTCGGTATTGGATGACCACTAGCACAATCTGCTGGTTGAGAAGGACGTGGGGAAGGTACTCCTGAGCGCTGCCGAAGTAGAAGCCACCTCCGTGTATCCACACCATCACTGGTAGGTCTCCACCGTCACCAGGCTACAGCAGTCAGCTCTCTCACTAGGTGCACACAACATTCTTCCATACACTTATTTTTAATTATTATATATTTATTTTTACACTGCTGAATTAAGGAAAAAATGCATGAATTCTTTATGGTTGATGTAGCAACTTACATAAACGAATTTGAATCCAAGAAAAATCACGAATAGTGGAAAATTTGCAAGTACTTTGGAATTTCAATGAGCATTTCTGAGTCCAAGACCAGAGTGATAAGGATAGGGCAGACAAACCTACAGGTCCCGAGTGGCTGTGGAAGTGGGTTGGAAGTTGATTTGAGTTACATTGATCTTCCACAGCCCAGAGGAGTCCTACTCATTCAATAGCTTTGAATTACCTTGGCCATGCAGAAAGATTTTTCAAAAGGACCTGCTGCTTGCTTGTACACTACATGGGAACACTAAGAAGGGAGGGGAGATAAAAGAGGATGCCAGGAGTCATAATTCTGGTAAAGGTCTCCTGATTAAAAAAATAGAATTGTCTACTCCTTCCTCTGATCAAACTTGATTACTCCTGCTTTCTAGTCACCCTCAAGGATAACCAACATGTAGTCCCGTGTCACCTTGGGCGTGAAGACATTGAGATAGAGGCAGTCCTCACTCCCCTGCACGCTGGATATTTGTGCCTTGATGCCCAAGATGGCCGTAAGTGCTGGTATCTGCAGGCATGATTCTGGCATAGTGGTGCCGTCCAGCACACCCTCCCATGACGATGCTGCTACTGGATCCTGTGTAGTGACATCACCAGTATTACTCTGTATGTCCACCTCATTCTTAACAACATTATAAGTATTATCTTATTATTTACCTACTGCGTGAAAATGAATTCATTATCCATTTATTTTAATTTCTTGTATGCACTGTATACTGCATGCATAAATACATGTATGCACATATATACACATACACACATATACATACTCTGGGACGTACTCGGAGGCCCAGAAACATGGAGAGCATAAATGATGGAGGTAGCAATGAAAAATTTCCTGAGCTAACTTGTCAAGGAAGCCACAAGAGGATAAGCACAGGATGAACCAGTTCTACTAGACCTGGTTTTCACCATAAGTAAATGTGACATAGATGAAATCGAATATGAGCTTCCACTAGGAGCTAGTGACCACATCATGCTCAGCTTTGAATTCTTGGTAGAGATGGAAGTGGAGAAAAGAGAAGAAGGTACAAATAGTAAACCAAATTATGGAAGAGGAGACTGTGCAGGAATGAGAGATTTTCTTTATGAAATCCAGTAGGACAGGAAACTGGACAAACCCATCAGATGACGGAGGGCCTTGCCAGAAAGTACCTGGAGGCAACAGCAGAAAGAGCCCTTGGTTTAATCACAACAGTAGAGAGGCAGGTGCCAAAGAGCATGTAAAAAGTGCAGAACACAGATGTTGGCTGAGAATAGGTAGGTAAGCAGATAAGCGAGGAATGAATATGCAGGGATAAGAAGAGAATGTCAGTGTGAGAATGACATAAATGCAGAAACCAAATCAGAGCAGAAACTGCTACAGTCACATAAAGATGAATATAAAAGTTCAAGTAATAAGACTGAAGAGTTAAGGATGGGTGTTCATAGAAGACAATAAAGTAAATAGCAAAAATTAGGGATGGTGCCAGAATGCAGAGTTGAAAGTGATAATTAGCATAGATCTGATATAATTCATGAATCAGAGGAGAAAGTAATTAATCTGTTAAAAGAGTTAGACACATCAAAAGCCACTTGGCCTGACCATGGAAGCAGAAGCGGAAAACTATGAGAAGCTATAGCAATGATCTACAACATATCCCTGAAGACGAGAAACCTACTGGACTACTGGAACCCAGTATACAAGCAGGTGGACAGACAAGAGGCAATGAATTATAGGCCAGTATCACTGACATGATAGGAGGGACAGGGGGGGACATGATAACAACGTATAAAATACTGAGAGGAATTGACAAGGTGGACAGGCCTCGAATGTTTCAGAGATGGGATACATAAATAAGGGGCCACAATTGGAAGCTGAAAACCCAGATGAGTCATAGGGATGTTAGGAAGTATTTCTTTAGACATAGAGTTGTCAGGAAGTGAAATAATCTGGAAAGTGATGTAGTGGAAGCAATTTCCATATATAGCTTTAAGAAGAGGTACGATAAAGCTTATGAAGCAGGGAGAGATTGAATTAGTATCGACTAGTGAAGAGGTGGGGCCAGGAGCTATGACTCGATCCCTGCAACCACATATAGGTGAGTATATATAGGTGAGTACACACACACACACACATAAATACACACACACACACAAATACACACACACACGAGGCAGGTTCCATTCATAGCTTTAAGAAGAGGTATGATAAAGCTCACGGCGCAGGGACAGTGACCCAGTAGCGGCCAGTGAAGAGGCGGGGCCAGGAGCTATATAAATATAAAATATATATATATATATATATATATATATATATATATATATATATATATATATATATATATATATATATATATATATATATGCAAGACAACCACTATGAAAAAAAAGAGGAATTCCAAGCGCTTTCGTGACTACTCACATTATCAAGGAACTATAAAAGGAAACATGACAAGAAGGCTTATAAAGAGGCAGAATACACCTCACAGTCACATCACACTAACAAAGACTACACCTCACAGTAGCGTAACATCGCACGACTCTGTAAAGAAGAACATAAGAAAAGACCTGAAACTCTTCCCAAGAATTAAGATTAGTCCAATTTATCATTAAATTCTTCCCAAATTTTATTAATTATAAATGAATCCAATTTATATAAACCAAAAGAAATATTCATATTATTTTCAAAACTGCTTTTAATAAAACATGATTCTATTATATTCCTCTCAACCATGGACTTGCTTGATACAACCTTCTCAGCATTTTGAAAATCAATTGGATGGTTAAAATCTCTCACATGAATAAATAGAGCATTAGAATCTTGTCCAGTTCTAATGCTATATTTATGTTGTTTTAATCTTAGTTCAAGACTTTTACCAGTTTGACCATAATAAACACCAACCTTTTCGAGGACGACCCCAACCCCGCCTTCCTTCCCCTACAGATTTATACGTTCTCCAAGTCATTCTACTTTGATCCATTCTCTCTAAATGACCAAACCTCCTCAACAACCCTTCTTCAGCCCTCTGACAAATACTTTTAGTAACTCAACACCTCCTAATTTCCACACTCCGAATTTTCTGCATAATATTTACACCACACATTGCCCTTAGACAGGACATCTCCACTGCCTCCAGCCTCCTCCTCGCTGCAGCATTTGCAACCCATGCTTCACACCCATATAAGAGTGTTGGTACCACTATACTTTCGTACATTCCCTTCTTTGCATCCATGGATAATGTTTTTTTGTCTCCACAGACACCTCAACGCACCACTCACCTTTTTTCCTTCATCAATTCTATGATTAACCTCATCCTTCATAAACCCATCCGCTGACACGTCAACTCCCAAATATCTGAAAACATTCACTTCTTCCATAGTCCCTCTCTCCAATGTGATATCCAATTTTTCTTTATTTAAATCGTTTGATACCCTCATCACCTTACTCTTTCAACTTTCTACCTTTACACACCCTCCCAAACTCGTCCACTAACCATTGCAATTTTCCTTTAGAATCTCCCAGAAGCACAGTATCATCAGTAAAAAGTAACTGTGTCAACTCCCATTTTGCATTTGTTTCCTCATAATTTAATCCCACCCTTCTCCCCAACACCCTAGCAGTATAATGTGATCCTTTATTGACAACGTTTCGCCCACGCAGTGGGCTTTATCGAGTCACAGACAGATCTACCTGGAAAATGAGTAACATGAATATATATAGGGTATAGTCAGGTGGAGAATGCTGGGTCAGGTGGAGAAAGCTGCATGTGACAATCTTAAAAGTAGTGTGATAGTTAAAAACATTGTGTGACTTAAAGGACCTGCAGTGTTCCATTCTTGAGTTCTAGGTGGGATAGCGTTGAAGAAGTTTCTTGGCAATAGGTTCAGCTATGTTGTAGAAGCCGTTGTTCTGGTTGAAGTTGTTCGATATACAGATAAGTGATGATTCCAGGATTCTTCGGTATTGCGTGTTGTCTTCTCTGGCGATGAGTCTTGCGTTTCTGTAGTTGATTAAATGGTTGTGTAAATTTCGGTGTTGAACACAGGCATTTCTTGAGTCGTCAGATCTGCCTGCGTACTGGTGTTCTGAAATGCGTGTTTGGAGGTCTCTGGATGTTTCGCCAACGTATAATTTGCTGCAGCCATTACAAGGGATTGTGTATACCCCTGCCGTGGATTGAAGTTTTTCCTGTCTGTTACTGGTAATGTCCTTGATGGTGGTGGATGTGGAGGTGGATACTCGGAATGAGGTCTTAGAAAAAATGTTGGAAACTTGTTTGGAAATGGTGTTGGTGGGAATGGATATAGATTCATTGGAGAACATACAAAGAAGAATGACTAAAATGATTTACAGTATAAGAAATCTCCCGTATGAAGATAGACTTAGAGCATTGAATCTCCACTCTCTGGAGAGACGTAGAATGAGGGGAGATATCATCGAGGTGTACAAGTGGATGATGGGCATAAACAAAGGAGATATTAATAAAATACTGAGGATATCGAACCAAGTAAGAACCAGAAATAACGGATTTAAATTGGATAAATTTAGATTTAGAAAGGACATAGGCAAGTACTGGTTTTCGAACAGAGTTGTAGATGCGTGGAACAATCTTCCGAGTAGGGTGATAGAGGCTAGGACCTTGGGTGGCTTTAAAAAGAGATTGGACAAATATATGAGTGGGAGGGGCTGGGTTTGATTAGTGTCGTGAGTACAGGAGTAAATTCTTAGGTAGTGGTGGTTTTGATAAGGACTTGCCTTGTATGGGCCAGTAGGCCTTCTGCAGTGTTCCTCCATTCTTATGTTCTTATGTTCTTATCTCTTCTCAGCAGTGTCTTCTCTGGGTGTGTTGAAGATGTTTAATGCCCGTCGTCTGCAGTCTCTAATGAAGTGACGACATTTTTTCTAAGACCTCATTCCGAGTATCCACCTCCACATCCACCACCATCAAGGACATTACCAGTAACAGACAGGAAAAACTTCAATCCACGGCAGGGGTATACACAATCCCTTGTAATGGCTGCAGCAAATTATACGTTGGCGAAACATCCAGAGACCTTCAAACACGCATTTCAGAACACCAGTACGCAGGCAGATCTGACGACTCAAGAAATGCCTGTGTTCAACACCGAAATTTACACAACCATTTAATCAACTACAGAAACGCAAGACTCATCGCCAGAGAAGACAACACGCAATACCGAAGAATCCTGGAATCATCACTTATCTGTATATCGAACAACTTCAACCAGAACAACGGCTTCTACAACATAGCTGAACCTATTGCCAAGAAACTTCTTCAACGCTATCCCACCTAGAACTCAAGAATGGAACACTACAGGTCCTTTAAGTCACACAATGTTTTTAACTATCACACTACTTTTAAGATTGTCACATGCAGCTTTCTCCACCTGACCCAGCATTCTCCACCTGACTATACCCTATATATATTCATGTTACTCATTTTCCAGGTAGATCTGTCTGTGACTCGATAAAGCCCACTGCGTGGGCGAAACGTTGTCAATAAAGGATCACATTATACTGCTTATGTGTTTATTTTTCCATTGTGTCGGTATTTTATACCATTTATTTCCATCCAACACCCTAGCATTTGGTTCTTTTACAACCTCATCTATGAATATATTAAACAACCATGGTGACATTACACATCCCTGTCTAAGACCTACTTTTACTGGGAAGTAATCTCCCTGTCTCCTACACACAGTAACCTGAGCCTCACTACCCTCAAAAAAACTCTTTACAGCATTCAGTAACTTACTACCTATTCCATACACTTGCAAAATTTATCACATTGCTCCCAATCCACTCTATCATATGTCTTTTGTAAATCCATAAATGCAATGAAAACTTCCCTACCTTTATCTAAATACTGTTCACATATATGCTTCAATGTAAACACTTGATCTACACATCCCCTACCCACTCTAAAGTCTCCTTGCTCATCTGCAATCCTACTCTCTGTCTTACCTCTAATTCTTTCAATAATAACCCTACCGTACACTTTACCTGGAGTACTCAGTAAACTTATTCCCCTATAATTCTTACAATCTCTTTTATCCCCCTTCCCTTTATATAAAGGAACTATACATGCTCTCTGCCAATCTCTAGGTACCTTCCCCTCTTTCATACATTTATTAAACAAAAATACCAACCATGCCAATACTATATACCCCCCTGCTTTTAACATTTCTGTCAAGATCCCGTCAGTTCCAGCTGCTTTACCCCCTTTCATTCTATGTAATGCCTCAAGCACCTCCTCCACACTCACATCCTGCTCTTCTTCACTCCTAAATGATGTTATACCTCCCTGACCCGTGCAGGAAATTACCACCTCACTTTTTTCATCAACATTTAAAAGTTCCTCAAAATATTCCCACCAGCTACCCAATACCTCCAGCTCCCCATCTACTAACTCCCCTACTCTGTTTTTAACTGACAAATCCATTCGTTCCCTAGGCTTTCTTAACTTATTTATCTCACTCAATTTTTTTTTTCTTGTTTTCAGCAAAATTTCTTGACAGAGCCTCTCCCATTCTATCATCTGTTCTCCTTTTGCACTCTCTCACCACTTTCTTCACATTTCTTTTACTCTCCATATACTCTGCTCTTCTATTAACACTTCTGTTATGTAAAAACCTCTCATAAGCTACCTTTTTCTCTTTTATCACACCCTTTACTTCTTCATTCCACCACTCACTCCTCTTTCCTCCTGCACCCACCCTCCTATAGCCACAAACTTCTGCCCAACATTCTAATACTGCATTTTTAAAACTATCCCAACCCTCTTCACCCCCCCCCCACTACTCATACTTGCACTAGCCTACCTTTCTGTCAATAGTTGCTTATATCTCACCCTAACTTCCTCCTCCCTTAGTTTATACACTTTTACCTCTCTCTTACTTGCTGTTGCCATTTTTTTTGTCCCATCTACCTTTTACTCCAACTGTAGCTACAACTAAATAATGATCCGATATATCCGTTGCCCCTCTATAAACATGTACATCCTGAAGCCTACCCATCAACCTTTTATCCACCAATACGTAATTTAACAAACTACTTTCATTACGTGCTATATCATACCTTGTATACTTATTTATCCTTTTTTTCATAAAATATGTATTACTTATTACCAAACCTCTTTCTACATATATCTCAATTAAAGGCTCCCCATTTACATTTACCCCTGGCACCCCAAATTTACCTACTACTCCCTCCACAACATTTTTATCCACTTTAGCATTAAGATCCCCAACCACAATTACTCTCTCACTTGGTTCAAAACTCCCAACACAATCACTCAACATTTCCCAAAATCTCTCTCTCCTCTACACTTCTCTCTTCTCCAGGTGCATAAACACTTACTATAACCTACTTTTCACATCCAACCTTTATTTTACTCCACATAATCCTTGAATTTATACATTTATATTCCCTCTTTACCTGCCATAATTGATTATTCATCATTATTGCCACTCCTTCTTTATCTCTAACTCTATTTGAAACCCCTGACCTAATCCCATTTATTGACGGTTTTCTTCTTTTTCTTTTTCTTTATAGTGTGACCTAAGTGTAAGTAGAAGCAGCAAGACGTACCTGAAATCTTGCATATTTATGAGACAGGAAAAAGACACCAGCAATCCTACCATCATGTAAAACAAATACTGGCTTACCCCTTACACTCACTTGGCAGGACGGTAGTACCTCCCTGGGTGGTTGCTGACTACCAACCTACTATATATATATATATATATATAGAAAAACTTTATAAAATTGGGTTGTCTGAATGTGCGTGGATGTAGTGCGGATGATAAGAAAGAGATGATTGCCGATGTTATGAATGAAAAGAAGTTGGATGTCCTGGCCGTAAGCGAAACAAAGCTGAAGGGGGTAGGCGAGTTTCAGTGGGGAGAAATAAATGGGATTAAGTCAGGAGTATCTGAGAGAGTTAGAGCTAAGGAAGGGGTAGCAATAATGTTGAAGGATCAGTTATGGAAGGAAAAGAGGGAATATAAATGTGTAAATTCAAGGATTATGTGGATTAAAATAAGGGTCGGATGCGAAAAGTGGGTCATAATAAGCGTGTATGCACCTGGAGAAGAGAGGAGTGTAGAGGAGAGAGAGAGATTTTGGGAGATGTTAAGCGAATGTATAGGAACTTTTGAACCAAATGAGAGAGTAATTGTGGTAGGGGACCTAAATGCTAAAGTGGGAGAAACATGCAGAGAGGGTGTAGTAGGTAAGTTTGGGGTGCCAGGTGTAAATGATAATGGGAGCCCTTTGATTGAACTTTGTATAGAAAGGGGTTTAGTTATAGGTAATACATATTTTAAGAAAAAGAGGATAAATAAGTATACAAGATATGATGTAGGGCGTAATGACAGTAGTTTGTTGGACTATGTATTGGTAGATAAAAGACTGTTGAGTAGACTTCAGGATGTACATGTTTATAGAGGGCTACAGATATATCAGATCACTTTTTAGTTATAGCTACAGTGGGAGTAAAAGGTAGATGGGATACAAGGAAAATAGAATCAGTAAGTAAAAGAGAGGTGAAGGTTTATAAACTAAAAGAGGAGGCAGTTAGGGTAAGATATAAACAACTATTGGAGGATAGATGGGCTAGTGAGAGTGTAGGCAATGGGGTCGAAAATGTATGGGGTAGATTTAAAAATGTAGTGTTAGAGTGTTCAGCAGAAGTTTGTGGTTACAGGCGAGTGGGTGCGGGAGGGAAGAGGAGCGATTGGTGGAATGATGATGTAAAGAGAGTAGTAAGGGAAAAAGTTAGCATATGAGAGGTTTTTACAAAGTAGAAGTGATGCAAGGAGGGAAGAGTATATGGAGAGAAAAAGAGAAGTTAAAGAGTGGTGAAGCAATGAAAAAAGAGAGCAGATGAGAGAGTGGGTGAGATGTTATCAGCAAATTTTGTTGAAAATAAGAAAAGTTTTGGAATGAGATTAATAAGTTGAGGAAGCCTAGAGAACAAATGGATTTGACAGTTAAAAATAGGAGAGGAGAGTTATTAAATGGAGAGTTAGAGGTATCGGGAAGATGGAGAGAATATTTTGAGGATTTGTTAAATGTTGATGAAGACAGGGAAGCTGTGATTTCGTGTGTAGGGCAAGGAGGAATAACATCTTGTAGGAGTGTGGAAGAGTCAGTTGTGGGTGTAGGGGAAGTTCGTGAGGCAGTGGGTAGAATGAAAGGGGGTAAGGCAGCTGGGATTGATGGGATAAAGATAGAAATGTTAAAAGCAGGTGGGGATATAATTTTGGAGTGGTTGGTGCTATTATTTAATAAATGTATGGAAGAGGGTAAGGTACCTAGGGATTGGCAGAGAGCGTGTATTGTTCCTTTGTATAAAGGCAAAGGGGACAAAGAGAGTGCAAAAATTATAGGGGAATAAGTCTGTTGAGTGTACCTGGTAAAGTGTATGGTAGAGTTATTATTGAAAGAATTAAGAGTAAAACAGAAAGCAGGATAGCAGATGAACAAGGGGCTTTAGGAAAGGTAGGGGTGTGTAGACCAAGTGTTTACAGTGAAACATATAGGTGAACAGTATTTGGATAAGGGTAAAGATGTTTTTGTGGCATTTATGGATTTGGAAAAGGCGTATGATAGGGTAGATAGGGGGCAATGTGGCAGATGTTGCAGGTGTATGGAATAGGAGGAAGGTTACTGAAAGCAGTGAAGAGTTTTTATGAGGATAGTGAGGCTCAGGTTAGAGTGTGTAGGAGGGAAGGGACTATTTCCCAGTAAAAGTGGGCCTTAGACAAGGATGTGTGATGTCACCGTGGTTGTTCAATATATTTATAGATGGGGTTGTAAGAGAAGTGAATGCGAGGGTCTTGGCAAGAGGTGTTGGGCTAAAAGATAAAGAAGCAAATACAAAGTGGGAGTTGTCGCAGTTGCTTTTTGCTGATGACACTGTGCTTTTGGGAGATTCTGAAGAGAAGCTGCAGAGGTTGGTGGATGAATTTGGTAGGGTGTGTAAAAGAAGAAAATTGAAAGTGAATATAGGAAAGAGTAAGGTGATGAGGATAACAAAAAGAATAGGTGACGAAAGATTAGATATCAGATTGGAGGGAGAGAGTATGGAGGAGGTGAATGTATTCAGATATTTGGGAGTGGACATGTCGGCGGATGGGTCTATGAAGGATGAGGTGAATCATAGAATTGATGAGGGAAAAGGGTGAGTGGAGCACTTCGGAGTCTGTGGAGACAAAGAACCTTGTCCATGGAAGTAAAGAGGGAATGTATGAGAGTATAGTTATACCAACGCTCTTATATGGGTGTGAAGCATGGGTGATGAATGTTGCAACGAGGAGAAGGCTGGAGGCAGTGGAGATGTCATGTCTGAGGTCAATGTGTGGTGTGAATATAATGCAGAGAATTCGGAGTTTGGAAATTAGGAGGAGGTGCGGGATTACCAAAACGATTGTCCAGAGAGCTGAGGAGGGTTGTTGAGGTGGTTTGGACATGTAGAGAGAATGGAACGAGACAGAGTGACTTCGAGAGTGTATAAATCTGTAGTGGAGGGAAGGCGGGGTAGGGGTCGGCCTAGGAAAGGTTGGAGGGAGGGGTAAAGGAAGTTTTGTGTGCGAGGGCTTGGACTTCCAGCAAGCATGTGTGAGCGTATTTGATAGGAGTGAATGGAGGCATATGGTTTTAATACTTGACGTGCTGTTGGAGTGTGAGCAAAGTAACATTTATGAAGGGATTCAGGGAAACCGGCAGGCCGGACTTGAGTTCTGGAGATGGGAAGTACAGTGCCGGCACTCTGAAGGAGGGGTGTTAATGTTGCAGTTTTATAACTGTAGTGTAAAGCACCCTTCTGGCAAGACAGTGATGGAGTGAATGATGATGAAAGTTTTTCTTTTTCGGGCCACCCTGCCTTGGTGGGAATCGGCCGATGTGTTAATAAAAAAAAAAAAAAAAATATATATATATATATATATATATATACATATATATATATATATATATATATATATATATATATATATATATTTCTTTTTAAAGAAATGGTTATAATCATAACGATAATTTCTCAAGAGGTGGACCGGTAAGCCAGCGGAAGGCCTTGGTCAGAGGACCAAAAGCTCTTGCTGCGGGTCATTATTTGAGTAAGACCCGTTTCAGTTAACATTTGTCCTGTTTCCGGAAAAAAACATTATACCTACCATCTTTTCTGCTAGTGTGACTGTTAATGGTTCAAGTCGGACCAAAACGTCGCGGTAAGCTCCTCCTCTATCATATGTCTGCGATGCTTGTGTGACTTTTTTATTTATGTTAATAATTTTTTTTTCATTTATTTATGATTCTTCACTTTATGTTTTATTATTAAATCTGTAGAGGATTACCTGAAACCGTAGGCTGCCGATGGGAGGCTGGGCGAAGGGAATGCCATAATAGGAGTGGAAGATCTTGCCCTGGGTCGACTCCTCCCTCACACCAGAGACTAGTCCTTCCTGTGTCTCCACCACTGGGCTAGCTGTGTCTTCACCAGCACTCACTACCACCACCATCACCACCAGCGCCACCACCACCGTTCCAGCTGCTCCTCTCATCATTGTCTTACTGCGACACATATAAAAAATGAATGTTAATACTACTACTACTACTATTAATACTACTGCTGCTGCTACTGCTACTAGTACTAATAATACTTATACAACTACTACTACTTAGAATAATAATAATAATACTTGTGGATTTTTTATAATTTTCCTAAATGTAGCGTACATAAATGGAAATAGATAATGTAATGTATGAAAAACTGTGACGCTGATTCTTCTTCGAGAAATTTGGAGGAGGTTGGAAGCAGCGCCGCGGAGGAATACATGGGAGCGAGACGCTGACAGTATGGCGATATAGTAGTGGTTGTGCAACTGTACTCACCTATTTGTACTCACCTATTTGTGGTTGCAGGGGTCGAGTCATAGCTCCTGGCCCCGCCTCTTCACTGATTGCTACTAGGTCCTCTAGTGTGTGAATAATCGGGTGGCATCGAGGCCGAAAATGGTGGTATTGGCTGGAATCAAGGATTATAAATTTCTTTATCGTCCTCCGTTGTGGTAAATGTACCAATTCCATGAGAAACAACTAAAATATGGTTGTACAGATGAAAAATAAATGGACGCCAAATCTTCAGTGCAGCCCACCATATGCAATGCATGCTTATCCTTAATTAGCAGTATATATCGCCTTGGCCAATGCTTATATTTGATAGGGAAGCATTAGGATGTGATCTATCAACAATAATTGTGGTAAGTTAATGTCTAAAATTTGGTATTTGTAATTAGTGTGATAAAATTATCAAAGTGATAAGAAATCTTACCCAGTCAGTATATATAATTGTCTATAATAAATAGTGTTTCTGGAGTTCAAATCCTTAAATTTTTATACAGTCCACAACCATAATTTTCTAGTGTTACTGGTTTTATTAAATGATAATTATTAATTATTATAGGTCCAACTTTGTGTGAGTGTGGAGTGGAGTGAGTGGGCATCGAGGGAGGTGCAGTGTTGTCACCTACTGTACCTGATGTCCCACCTAGCTCAGGTGCAACTAACATCAGCGAGTGTTGTTTTAGGTGTACCTGGCCCAAATTATATGCATATTAGAATTCAGGTTAATGCCTGTGAACCTCATGCACGTAACTTCTCATATATTATTAAGTTGTTGGTCCTTTTCAAACTGGATTTGATCAGTGAAGATCTAATTAAATAAATAAATGTGACGTGACTGAAAGAAGTGGTTGATTGGATCTACATAAAATGAAAATAATGAATGTAATTAATTTTAGGTGGTAATATAATTTGTATTTGCTAAGCCCAGATGAAGCTAGGATTATAATTGACATACACATTTTTAATGTTGATGTGTATTTGTTTAATTGCCATAGATAATTGTGAATTTGCTAAGCCCAGTTAGGGCAAGCAATCATAATTGTGTAATAATTTGCTAAGCCAGAAATATTTGGTTAGGATATATTTAATAAATATTGTAATAATTATATGAAGTGTGTTATTGTATAATTTGTTCAACCAGTGTTTTATTATTTGGTCTAATACATTAGAAACCATGGATGAGGTTAATGTAATTAATGCAAATGGTAAATCCATGGGTATAAAAGCTATAAAAGCATCTTTAATTACTAGGAAAGGTCATGTGATCAGAGCTTATAATCAATGCTTAGAATTGATATCAAAGGAAATTGTGAATAGGATCAATTTGGAGTTGTATTTGGATTCATTAGAGAATAGATATGTGTCATATAAATTGTTTTATAAAGAATATGAAGGATATCTGCTGGTAAATTGTGCAGATGATAAAGAAAGCGAATTAATGATTGATCAGGAGTATGACCTAGAAGAAAAAATACTATCTTGTAGAAGTAGGGCATTAAATAAGTTAAAGTGTGAAAATAATACAGTTAGTCAGTCTACTAATGTAGATACCATGTCAATGCCCAAACTTCCAGAGCTGTGTCTACTTATATTTAATCCAAGAGACAACTGGGAGAAATTCTCGTCAATATTTAAGGTTTAACTCAAGGGAGGTTCCTTGACGCTGATGAGGGACTCTTCATCTAGGGAATTGGATCTATGCTCCGGTTCCTTGAACTGAGCCTGAATACCTTCCATCCTCCCCCCCCCCCCATGCGCTGTATAATCCTACGGGTTTAGCGCTCCCCATGATTATAATAATAATATATTTAAGGCTGCAGTACATAATAAGAATGATCTTGCAGATGTTACTAAATTATTTTACCTTAAAGGGCAGGTAAAACGGGACGCCCACCTCTTAATTCAAGGATTCCAATATGTTGACTGTAGTTACCTATAGACAGTTGATTTGTTAGAGGTCACCTATGGTAATTTAGAGCAAAGTAGGTTGGACCTAGTAAATGTTGTGGTTAATTTAAGAACTCCAGAGCACAATTATCTAAATTTACAACAATTTAGAGTCAAAGTGGAAAGCACTCTTAAATCCTTGAGTAATAGTTTTGATTTGAGTGAATCAGACTGGATATTGCAGAATAAATTGACCAGCAAGACTCTGATGTACCTGCTAGGTCTCATAAAGGGAAAAAAATATCCTAATGTTAATATATATAATCATCATAATTCATCCCATAATAAAAGTTGCATTGGATCATATCAGGTGGCAGGAACCAAGAATAAAGGTTCACCACATCAAATTAAGAGGAATACGTACCTTAATAAGAGTGACCCGGCTAAGAATGGGCAAATGAAGCCAAAAAGGGATTGTATTTTTTTTTCCCATGGTAGCATAGCAAGCCTTCACATTATGACTGCTTAGGCAGTCATAATGTGAAGTATTGCTATGCTAAATTAAATAATTGTTATCAGTGCCATACAGGAAGGCATCATATTGTAATATGTAAGGGTTTACATATTAATAATATTAATGATAATAATGATGATGATAACCCTGGCACAGCTGCTACTAATGTCAAAATAGCAGCTAGTGTAAATTATGATACATGTGGTCAGTGTGTGTCTTACTAATGAAAGAGTGCCCCAGTCTAAATATTCCTTAATAGAAAATGATCTTGAGCCAGTATATAAATTATGACTCCTGTGGAAGCTGAATCAACCAGAATTGCCTATAGATTATACAGTGGCTTATGGGCGATCAGGAGCACAGTTCCATGAGTTGAATAAGACACCAGAATTATAAGTAAAAAATTTAAAGGGTTCAACAATAGATAAATTAGGGCTATAATTAAAAAATTATGTAATATGTATAGATAGGTTGCAATATGCTGAATTAGGTGAACATGTAATGTATCCTATTTTAATACGAAGCCCATTTTCTGATAATCTTAATATCAAATATGTATCAAAATTGTAAGGCATAGTGGAGTACAAAAACATTTTAAATTAAGTAAGTCGTCTAACAACGACCTCCGCCCGGCCGCCATGTGGAAAAGTTTTTATAATTTTTCCTAAATGTAGAGTATATAAATGTAAATAGATAATGTAATGTGTGTAAAATTTCATGCTGATTCTTCTTCGAGAAATTTCAAGGAGGTGGGAACCTGCGTCGCAGAGGAATACATGGGAGATACTGACGATATAGCGATGTAGTGGGTGTGCTATTGTGTGAATAATCGGGCGTCATCGAGGCCGAAATTGGTGGTATCGGCTGGAATCAAGGATTATAAATTTCTTTAGCGTCCTCCGTTGTGGTATATGTACCATTTCCATGTGAAACGACTATAATATGGTTGTACAGATGAAAAATAAGAGGACGCCAAGTCTTCTGTGCAGCCCACCATATGTAATGCATGCTTACCCTTAATTAGCAGTATATATTGCCTTGGCCGATGCATATATCTGATGGGGAAGCAATAGGATTTGATCTATCAACAATAATTGTGGTATGTTAATGTCTAAAATTCGGTATTTGTAATTAGTATGATAATATTATCAATATATGTGATAATAATATATCTTTATTTACTACAAGTACATGTACAAGGTATACAGGAATAGCTGACATCATTGACATACTGCTATATAGAAAGCCCCTTGTTATGCAGAGCATTTCGGGCAAATTAGGTCAGTTTCGTCCCAGGATGCGACCCACACTAGTCTACTATCACCCAGGTACCCATTTTACTGATGGGTGAACATAGACAACTGGTGTAAGAAAACACGTCCGATGTTTCCACCCCTTCGCCGGGAATCAAACCCGGACCCGCGCCGTGTGAAAGCGAGAGTTCCAATTAACCATTTCTGGAGTTCAAGTCCTTAAATTTATATACAGTCCACAACCATAATTTTCCAGTGTTACTGATTTTATTAAATGATAATTATTAATTATTATAGGTCCAACTTTGTGTGTGGTGTGGAGTGAGTGGGCATCGAGGGAGGTGCAGTGTTGTGACCTGTAAGTAAAGTCCCACCTAGCTCTGAGGTGCAACTAACATCAGTGAGTGTTATTTTAAGTGTACCTGTCCCAAATTATATGCATTTAAGAATTTAGGTTAATGCCTATGAACCTCATGCACATAATTTCTCATAATACTACTACTACTACTACTACTAATAATAATAATTGTGGAATGTAGGATTTCACAAATCTTGACTGAGGGTAACTATCGCAGATCTTTAAATTATAATGCTTCTAAATGTACTTAGTTAATGACTTTAAGAATCAAATTCTACATTTCAGTTGTTATACACAGAGGAGTATGTCTATGTGTATTTATGCCGAGAGTATACTTTAATCCCTTTTTTGAGTATTAAAGCATTTTTATGTGTGATGATATATAATTTGCATGGAACATTAATGCGCTCGATAGGCTTTTTACGTAATGATCGAACTCATCATTATTCACAAGGTAATACACACCGAAAGGTGCTTATCTCTCCGTGTATATATGTTACAAGCTTACTTTAATCCCTAAAATAGGGATTAAATTTTCTGCGAGTGACGATGTACAGGTAATATGCAGCCTTAAACGTTTTGTAGCTGATAGGTTTTAAACCTAAGCCACTAAGTCTTTATGTTTGTTTTTAAAATATAAAAATATAACGCTAAAGCCATGTCACAATAAGTCATTAGGACACCAAAGACATAAGTGTATACTTAAACAGGCTGGAAGGGTCCAATTAACGCCCTATAAAGAGACCTGTGCAACAGTTAGGTATCTTTATTCCGACACAATTCTCCTTCACAGTAGGCTTCCTCAGTCGAATACAGGGCTGGATCTGAGAGGAAGCTACCCAGTAGGTTTGCTACACTGCCTCTCAATGATTACCTTCTTCTTCTATTAAGCTCCACCTCTTGTGTCGTCAAGGTTTTCTCCGCCTCACCTTGACAGTATATGTCTCCATTCTGTTGCTTCAGCTTTATATTGTTCCACACAATGGAGCAGAACTCTTATCAAGGTTGAGGGACTGACCGCCTCAAAACTACGTCTTCAAGGTTGATGGACTGATTACATCGTCTTTACTGTTTCTGCTGCCTCCTCTGTGTTCGACTGAAGAAGCTTACTGTGTAGGCGAAACGATTTGGAATAAAGATACCTAATTGTTTAACATATGTCTGATCAGCTTGTCGGTATTGTATGTTATTATCATATTCACGCCCATAGATTTACAAATTTGTTTTTATTTCACATAGTAAACAATGGGCTGAGAATAATTAGTGTATTGTGAGGAATAACTTCATTTTTTGTTTGTTTATTTTTTACAGTGAGTAGTCTAGGGGATAGCTCATTGCCTAGTTACCTTGCTACTTGAGATGATGCAACAGTATCAGAGCCACCTAGCGCCAATCTACTGGGACAGAGCTGATCTGGCTTATGGGATGAGCTGTTCAAGTCACTTCTACTCCTGATCCTCTTGGATTCTTTGTTTATCCGTTATCTGAGTGAAGTTACTGTATTCATTTCAGGCTTAATAATTCATTAGCTGCCATTCTTTTCTTAATGCCATTAACCTAAGCTGGTAACTTCCTTATTTCTTGTTAGCACATTTGACTGGCCTTGGGTCACGCTAGCTGTGAGATAAGAGGATCTGTCAGGTACAACAAGTGTCAGTGGAAGGAGTCTCCCCAATTTTATTTCTACGTGTCAGCTGTCTGGCGGGTTGCCTTAACTGATGTGTTGTCAAGGAGTAGGTCTTATTATGCTTCTCGAGTACACTAGCCACTGCAAGCTGCGCATTTGAAACATTCCCAATGTCCAGGAGCTACTATTATTACATTAGTCACCATCCTCTAGCTGGACATAAGTGCTAGGCGTCGATGATGGCCTAGCACACTGATCTTCAGGCCTATTCTGGAGCTCGTATCACACCTAGCTACTCAAGACATCAGAAATCGAAGAGCAGCCACCTCCACTCGGCGAGTTCTGGATATTTTTGAATGATTGTAGGTAATCTGTCATAAAAATACAGGTAAGAGCTCCTTACAGTGTATATATTATCTGTCTGGATGAAATATACCTAAATGAGATCAAATCTGATTAAATCTCATAACACGAGAGCTGTATGATGTATTAGGGTTTAGTGATGAAAGGGAATATAATAATAACCTCAACACATCTCATTTGCACTAACTTATTCATTTCTAGCCTTGGTGATAAATATTTATTCCTTTTTTCATTATCACTTCAGTTAGAATTATTAGTTCATATTTCTTATTGCAATGTAAATGTGTAAAAGAATCTTTTAATATCCTCCATTTATCATTTTGATAAACCAAGGAGACAGAGCAGTTAAAATGACTTATCGGTCATCTCACTTATATTCAAGAGTATGAGCTTCGCATCAAATCATTTTATTTTGCTTACCAAGGTATTCTGATAATTGGTCTTTAAGGGGACCGCGGGGGTAATGTAGGAGAAGCTTCTCTGATTCTGATGAAGGACTTCTGATAAAAGATATTGGAACTACTCTACCCTTCCTCGGATCAAGCCTGATTACCTCGCATTTCTCAGGAAGTAATAATCATGCATATTGGACAAAAAAGTCATATCGTTAGATGATGTTAAAATGGTAAATGCCGCGTTCAAGTAATGACATATCTGGCGGTGTGAAGAGTATGGCTTGTGCTAGTGTGGTGAAGCCTAGTGTTTCAACTTACCCAGTGAGGTTGACTCAAATCATGGTGACTTGAAACAGATTAGAACTTGCATGTTATCAGAGCAGATAAGAATGATGCTGAAGTTTTTCTAAATATAATAACCCCTCAAGGTAGGTACCACGATGCTGGTGAAACTTTTTTCCTAAGATGATCTCATCATGGTTGAAATTATAACAATAATTTTTAAAGGGATGGACCGGTAAATCAGGGAAAGGCCTCTGTTAGTTGAGCAAAAGCTCCAGTTGCGGGTCATCATTTCGCTAAGACCCGCGTCAGGAAACACTTTTCCTGTTCCCTGACAAACCTTACCTAACCTAACCTTCCTCAGATAAAACCTGGCATCTTTACATTTCCAGGCATTATATTACCACTATGGATTTAGCGCTTTCCGTTTTGTTCCAACTGGTTAAGAAAGAACAATACGTGAACTCTATACTTATGCCTAACACACTACATAATATCACTTACATCAAACTTAATAAGAGATCTCTAGAGCATATCAGCTGTTTCAAGAGTACATCAATTTTTTTTAAAGTATATAAAACCCTGATCAAGCAACTATCAGCAAAGCTGGTTGATCTATTAGGTTTAAAGCCAATGACACCAAGAGGGTAATTAAGGCTCCATGTGGCTTGTACCGTAGACCCTATAATAGATCTCAGCAAAAAGTCAGAAAATATGTATTGAAAGATACACACTACTCGATGCATGTACCCTTATTAGCTTTTTTGTATTTCAATGAATTGATTCAACCATAGGCTGGCAACCTCCCCAGGGCCCTACTATAAGTTCAGTTACAACATCAGCCTATAAACTGTCTTATAGCTGGTTCATGTTGCCCCACATATTGTAGATACAATGTGATCCCTGCACCTAGTTTAAGCCCTGACACTTTCTGTTCACTCTAGTAACATTCCTCTATTCCTCTCACAATTATATTCTTACTCCATCTTCCAAGCTCAATCCCCATCAACTGTCTTTTCTACACAAAGTCAAGGTACAACCTAATAAATAATCCCGTGTTAAATATGACTGTAATCTTATGAAATTAGTCTCGTTCATTAAGGAACCCACAAATGATTTCTAGTCCATAAATGTCGAGAACTTCCTTAATATTCTCTTGTTTGCATTTCAATGTCATAAACTGAAAAAAATGTGTTTAACGACAAATGACTCACGACCTGATAATAGTTCAGAAGAATCGACACGTTATATATGGGTTCCTCTGCAATCTGCGAGTTTGTCGTGAATTGTTGCAGCCACAGAATTGTGACTGCTATTATTCCAACCAGTTTCGTGACTATTATTTTACATTGACAAGTTCTACTTGCAGAAATCTGCAGTGGAAAAGTCTGTTACTTGCACTAAGTAATCTGTCCAAGTATTTATTTGAAACATTTATTTTCCAAGCTGTCTTGCAGTTAATGCTAAATAGTTAAAATATGTTGAAATATTTTAGTTGTGACTATGTAGTCAATTTATTCTCTGATTTTCCACTAATTTATTAAATATTATGGGGGCACTTATGATCTGTTTTTACATTATTATTCAATTACTAAATATTTTATTATTAGATGGTGAAGATTATGATAACAATATGATAATGTTTTCAGTCACCTGTACCCATTCTCATGACCGAATCTCTACAATCATTACACATCTCTTCTACCATCATTACACATCTCTTCTACCATCATTACACATCTCTTCTACCATCATTACGCATCTCTTCTACCATCATTACGCATCTCTTCTACCATCATTACACATCTCTTCTACAACCATTACGCATCTCTTCTACCATCATTACACATCTCTTCTACCATCATTACACATCTCTTCTACCAGCATTACACATCTCTTCTACCATCATTACACATCTCTTCTACCATCATTACACATCTCTTCTACCATCATTACGCATCTCTTCTACAATCATTACACATCTCTTCTACAATCATTACACATCTCTTCTACCATCATTACACATCTCTTCTACCATCATTACACATCTCTTCTACCATCATTACACATCTCTTATACCATCATTACACATCTCTTCTACCATCATTACACATCTCTTCTACCATCATTACACATCTCTTCTACCATCATTACACATCTCTTCTACCATCATTACGCATCTCTTCTACCATCATTACACATCTCTTCTACCATCATTACACATCTCTTCTACCATCATTACACATCTCTTCTACCATCATTACACATCTCTTCTACCATCATTACACATCTCTTCTACCATCATTACACATCTCTTCTACCATCATTACACATCTCTTCTACCATCATTACACATCTCTTCTACCATCATTACACATCTCTTCTACCATCATTACGCATCTCTTCTACCATCATTACACATCTCTTCTACCATCATTACACATCTCTTCTACCATCATTACACATCTCTTCTACCATCATTACACATCTCTTCTACCATCATTACACATCTCTTCTACCATCATTACACATCTCTTCTACCATCATTACACATCTCTTCTACCATCATTACACATCTCTTCTACCATCATTACACATCTCTTCTACCATCATTACACATCTCTTCTACCATCATTACACATCTCTTCTACCATCATTACACATCTCTTCTACCATCATTACACATCTCTTCTACCAGCATTACCCATTACCCTTTCCACCCCTTGTCATTTCCCTCAGATTCCCATCACATCATATCTTGAACAGTAAGTACATGTTATTGATATCTGATAAGATATGCCTCCTTGTTGACCACTAGATATCCTATGTTGGTGTAGCAACTACACAGACACAAAGATACACACACACACACACGTACACATTCTTGAACAGAGGCTCAGAGGGGGTGTCTACAAGGAAGAAGATGGCCGATCAGGGAAGGCAACAGTGGGAGGAGGAAATTTCTAGAAGGGAGAAGGAATGGGAGAGGAAGATATTGGTGATCACCGAGGAGCTCGATGAAAGGGAAAAGGAATGGGAGAGGAAGCTATTGGTGATCAGCGAGGGAATGGAGAAGAGGATAGCTGAGAGTAGAAATGGGTAATGCAAGCCAAAAAGCGGAAGCCAGGATCCAGACCCTAGAAGAGAAGCTGCAGGGACTGACACAGAATAGAGACAACAGTACCTGGCAGGAAACAACGCTTGGGGCTTGTGCACCAGGCACAGCCAAAAGGAATGAGGAGAAAGGAGGAGAACTCGGGTACGCACAGGCACTGGCAGGCACACATGGGGCCCGAAGCAAGACGAGCAGGATAACAACACACAAGAGGGATATAGAAGAAGCAGCCAGGGTCACGAAGAGCACCACAGGAACAACGAATGGGAGCACAGAAACAACATATGAGAGGGTAGACAAAACAGCAGACACGCTAAACATGGAGACCCCAACAACACACTGCAGCGGACAGGGACGTAAGAGCAGACCGGACACACAAGGAACACGGGAATACATTCATGACAGCACCGGGAGAAGATAATGCACCTTTGACAAGGCAATGGGAGACACAGTGGAAGGAGGAAAGGGAGAAGTCGATTTTCATCTATGGCCTGAAGGAAGTCGAAGGAGACACCCACGACAGAAGGAAACAGGAGGAGACAGAACAGATCGATGGTATCATGCTAGCAATAGGGAGACTCATCCCAAGTGACAAATTTTCGGAGAATCGGGTGGTACACAAGGGAAGAAATCGACCCCTCAAGGTAATATTCAAGGCAGAATCAGCACGCACCATGATCCTGCAAGAAAAGCTCGGCTGAGGACGAACCAGGGGTACCGGAATGTATATCTAGATCGAGACAGAACACAGGAAGAAAGGGAGGCCCGGAGGGAGAGGATAAGAAGGAGAAGAGAGGGGTAGGGGAGACAGCGAGATACGGAGGACACCAAGCCCAAGCAGGACAAACACACACACTGGAAATACCCTCAGCGGGCCTCATATCACAAACAACCCACGACACCCATACACTCTAGCACCACACCCACTTATCAGGCCCCCTGTCCCCA
>WNWK01015425.1:0-47921 GCA_009830355.1 Cherax destructor | reverse complement strand
AAACCCCAAAAAAAGGGGGGGGAAAACCCCTTTTTTAAAAAAGGGGAAAAAAAAAAGGGGGGGGTTTTTAAAAAAAACAAAAAAGGGGGTTTAAAAATTTTCCTTAAAACCAAAAAAAAAGGAATAAAAAAAGGGGGGAAAAAAAAAAAAAAAAAAGGGGGAAAAAGAAAAAAAAGGGGGGTTTTAAAAAAGGCCCCCCCCCTTCCCCCCCAATTTTCCCCAAAAACCCCTTTTTAAAGGGAAAAAAAGGGGGGGGGGGAAAAAAAAAAGGGGGGGGCCCGGGGAAAATAAAAAAAGGGGGGTTTAAAAAAAAGGGGGGGAAAAAAAAGGGAAAAAAAGAAAAATTCCCAATGGAAAAAAAAATTTTTTTTTCCCCCCAAAAAAAAAAAACCCCAAAAGGGAAAAAATTAAAAAAAAAAATTAGGGGTCAAAAACCCCCCGGGAAAAGGGGAAAAAAAAGGGGGAAAAAAGGGAGGGGGGGGGAAAATTTTAAAAAGGGGGGGGGCCCCCCCCGGAACCAGAAAAAAAATTTTTTAAATTTTTTTTTTTTGGGGGGGGGAAAAAAAATTTAAAATTTGGGGAAGGGGGGGGGGGGTTTTTTTTGGGGGGGGGGGCCCCCGCCCCAAAGGGGGGGAAAGGAAAAAAAAGGGGGGGCCCCAAAACCCCCCCCCCTTTTAAAAAAAAAAAAGGGGAATTTCCCTTCCCAAAAAGAGGGGGAAAAAAAACCCCCCTTTGGAAAAGGGGGGCCCCGAAAGGGGGGGGGTTTTAAAAACCCCCGGCATTTTAAAAGGGGGAAGGGGAAAAAAGGGGGGAAAAGGGGGGGCCCGGGGCTTCCCCCCCCAAAAAATTTTTTTTAAAAAAACCCCCAAAAAAAGGGGGGGGGCCCGGTTTTCCCGGGGAAGGGGGTTTTTTGGAAAAAAACCCCCCCTTTTTTAAAATTTTTGGGGGGGGGGGAAAAAAGTTTTTAAAAAGTTTTTTTTTTTAAAATTTAACCCCTTTTTTTTTTTTTGGGGGGTTTTGGAAAAAAAAAAAAAAGGGGGGGGTTTTTTTTAAAAAATTTTTTAAAAAAATTTGGGGAAAAGGGGGGAAATTTAAAAATTTTTTTTCCCCCCGGGGGGGTTTTAAAATTTTAAAAAAAAAATTTCAAAAAGGGGGGGGGTTTAAAAAGGTAAAAAATTTTTTTTTTTAATTTTGGAAAAAAAAAAGGGGGTGGGGGGGGGGGCCTTTAAAGGGGGGCCCCCGGGGGGGGGGTTTTTTTTTGGGGAGGGGGGGGTTTTTTGGGGGGGGGTTTTAAAAAGGGGGGGGAAAAAAAATTTTTTTTGGGGAAGGGGGGGTTGAAAACCAGGGGGAAAAAAAAAAAAAATTTGGGGGGAAAAAAAAAAAGGGGGAAAGCCTATGAAGAGACAACATACTGGTACAACAACAGTGCATAGTAGCAAGATAACACATTGTGCTACAGAGTGACAATACTGGGAATAGTGCCTATTCAGTGATAATACTGTCAGCAGTGCTTATGTTATAAGTCAACAGTACTTATGAAGAGCTGATGTCAACACTGTAACAACAGTGTTATAGCGTCAACAGTGTTGAGGTACAACAAGCTTCATATAAATAAGTCAACAGTGCTATATAAAGTCAACAGTGCCATAAAGGCTTATGGCAGAAGTCGTGCGCTTGTTGTTAGTAATAGTGGCTATAGATATTAACACTGGGACAACAGTGTTATATATAGCCACTGAAAGTGCCATGTCAACAGTGTCATCAGTGCTTGGTACAGTGTCAACAGTGCTTATCACAACAACAGGCTATACAGACAGCCACCCAACAACAGTGGCGGTACAGTGTCAACAGGCCATAGCACATAATGTAATAATAGAGAGTGACAACACTGTAATAACAGCCAATCATGACAATACAATAATGACAACACTGTGGCAACAGTGCTTATCAATAAAAGCATACAGGCCAATGCGCTATAAGCATTATAACACTGGGGGTCACAAAAGCAGGCAGACAACACTGCACAACAGTGCTATAGGCAAGTATACAACACTGTGAATGAACAGTAAAGAGACATATAACACTGCAATAACAGTGCTTATATGACAACACTGTAACAACAGTGTTTATACAGTGACATCATCAGAACAGTGCTATACAGTGACAACACAATAAATATGCTATATATGACAACACGTGAATGAACAGTGCTGATAGAGAATAAACACATATATTAGTGACAACACTTATAATGGTATTATAATATGACAATAACAGTGCTGATATAGATAATATCGTAATAGTGGCCATAGCAGACAATATCAACAGCTATACACAACACCAAAAGAATAGTAATGAACAGATAACACTGGGAAGAAATAGTGCTGATATGGTATAATGCTGGCATGGGTGCTATAAAGAAAACACTGTAATAAAACATCAAGAATAGTGCTATATAGTGAGCCAACATTAACAACAGCGCTTAGCAGTGACAACACAGCAGTAAGCAGCATAGTGACAACACGTAATAACATGCAGAAGAGTGACAACACGTGGCAACAGTGCTATACAGTGACAACACTGGCCAACAGCGCTATACAGCGACAACACGTACAACAGTGCTTATGCAGCAGCAACACTGTAATGACAGTGTTGTTTACAACACTGAGTGTCACAACATGTCAGAGAGCACGCGTCATCATCTAGACCCTTTTATTTCCTAGACATGCCTCTACAGTTTGACTGTGCTGCCATACTTGCTCATGGCACACAGAATATTAATTTCATGCACAAATACTCAAATACTGGTAACGGCCTTAAATATGTGAGAACTTATTGTTCACCATGTCTAGTCACTGAAAATGCTGGCCAAGCAGGAGCAACACTCATATCAACATTCACACTTGTCAAACATCCTGATAATAATGAAGTGATATCAACTGTTGACATAGTAAAAACAGTGTTCAGCGCGTTTCCAAAGAGCTTTCTGAAATATACGCAATGGCCCACACATGAGAATCTCTCACTGGAGCAGCTATCAGCAGCTCAGACACTGAAAAGACTTTCTAAAAATCAGGTTTAGCAAGTCACATGAGAATCTCATATCGGGAAAGCCATAACAGCAAAATGAATGAGCCTGAAAGACTTTTCTGAAACAGAAAGTCACATGATTGAGAGAAGCTATCAGTAGCCAGAATGGCTGAAAGTTCCTCTGAAAATCAAGTTTAGTAAGTCATTACTGAGAACTGAGAGAATTATATCAGTTGCTCAGAATGTTCAGTGACTTTTCTAGAAAAACACATTTAGAAAGACACATGGTAACCATATTGAGAGACATACAGTGTTCAGAATAAAGACTTTCTAGCCACATAAGAATTACTGAGAGAAACCATATTCAGAATGTCTGAAAGATTCTTTTGAGCAAGTTTAGCGTCACATGAGAGCCGGAGAGTATTGCTGCCTTCGAAATCAAGTTTAGCAGCCACATGAGAATCCCTCATACTGGAGAGAAGTTCATCAATGTTCAGAACGCCAAGACCCTGAAAATTTAAAGGTCACATGAGAATCCTCATACTGGAGAGAACAGTGTTCACTGAAAGATTCTTCTGGAAACAAGAATAATGACACGAGAACTTTCACGAGAGTTACACAAATGTTTAGAAAACACATTTAGAAGATCATGGCAATCATTGAGAGAAGCCATATCAAATGCTTAGAATCGTCAAAAATTTTTCGAAAACAATAGTGGTGTCACACGGCACTTCATCGCAAAAAATATCAGTGTCTGTAATGAACCGAAGAATTCTGTTCATAAATCAAATTTAGTATACACATGAGAATTCATATCGAGAGAAGGAATGAATTTTCAATAATCATGAGGAAATACACAGATTACATTAGATAGTTATGGTGTCATATGTCATACACCACATTTCTTCCTACCAACACTACAAACTTCTTCGCCGTCCTGCTGGCGTGCCGGCTGGCAGCACCAGCCGGGCCTGCACATGACGGCCGCAAGCCGCACGGCCCCATAATACTGCTCCGTGGGAGAAGGGTGCTCCCAGTATGAGAACGTCCGAGCTCACGCACAGCAAAAACTGCAGATACGCATAACAGAAAAAATTTCCACTGTGATTTATTGCACAGTCGGCACACTCAACAAGTTTACGGACTGGTGGCACACTTGAAACCAGCCAAATTAGTGGAAATGCCCATTTTTTCGCCGCACCAAAAGAAAAGAACACGTCATACATCCACACACACGATTGAAATGAGATCAGAAATCCCTTATATTATTTATACATTTGTCGTGGGTTTGCAGAGTCTGCATGTACCTTTTTTTTGTGTGTTTAAAAATCCTCAAAATAAAAAGCAAAGAGTACAATATAAGAGACTCCGAGATGACTACGAACAGACAAAATGTTGCTTTAGCGCAGAAATGCCACGATACTTCGACACATTCCTCTCTCAAGGGGGGTCTTCAACCCCAAATCAACTGACACTGCATTATACTGCTAGGATGCTGCATACCCGAACGGCATCTGACGTTTTATTATCTTCACAGTCGGTGTCGTCAGGACAGGCGGGTCACCCACGCTTTCCTCACAAGAGTATTGTGGCCTGGGACCACTTAGTACCTTTGTGGGAAGTAACCAGTTCACTGAGCCACCAGCAGAAGGCTAAATAATGTGGCAACACCATGGATTCACTGACATCATGTCGCATATCACCTCATAAGAGAGTAAAATAAGTTCGGCCAGTCACACGGAAGCTGCCAGGGCCGGGTGTGAACCTGACTAGCTTGTACTAATGATGTGCTCCTTTTCCTTCAGATGTGACCTTTGAGCTGTCATTGGCAAAGTATCAGACCAGCCTTTAATGGGCCAGTAGCTTCGCAGTGTTCTTCATGTTATATCAGGTTGGCTGCTCTTCTGGCTGTTCTGTCTATATTCAGCCCAGTACTGCTGTCTGCTAGTCTGCCCATTTGTCAGCCCTACCAGGATCACCACCTTATCTTCAGACTGCCTATATCTCTGTCTATCCATAGCTATATAACTGTAATACAGCACACATAAGTACAGTTATTACATATAGTGGCTCACCTAGATAACCCAAAATTTCAGGCAACTGACACGCCAGAAATAAAGAGGGTTGAGATGATCGTGCACACGCACAGACAGCCACGCATCGCGTATGACATTTGTTAGTACGAGCCGCACCAGACCCGAGAGCGGAGCACACACACACACAGGCAGATTTGAGCACACAAATATGGCAGAATGAAAGAATACACACATGATATGGCATTTGAAAGACAGAGATATTGACTGGAAACAAAGAGCTGTTCATCAATGTCATTGGGCTGTCACTATCTGACACTGCCACACCACGCCAGGAGTTTGGCAGACAGAGCAGATAGCCAGAGCTAGGACAGAGACACAGACAGATAGACACAGATAGATAGACAACAGCGAGGGTTCGCCCATCATCAATAGTCGCCAATGTTGGTTCGACACTTGTCATAACACACTCGGTCGCGAGTTTCACATTACCCCAGGCACACATAGGCAGGCAACAAAGACAGGTGGATATTTGCACACAGATAGATAGAAAACACAGATAGACAGATAGGAGATAGAGGACAGATAGATAGACAGATAGATAGGACAGACAGAGATAGATAAGATAGAGACAGACAGATAGATGTGACAGATAGATAGATAGACAGATAGATCGCACAGACAGCTGTGCCCTCGTCACACTCATCCATCAATGCCACGGCTTATCGCTAGCTTACATGACAATCACAACACCACATACTCTGTGATGCCTGTGACACTGACCTATAAATACTGCACAGCCTACAGACACAATGATCAAGCAGTATGGCACCACTGTCATGCCAGGATTATTTGGAAGATACATCTAATACACTGCAAACAAAGACGTTATGAAATCACAAGTTCATATTATAAATTGTACTGCCAAAATGATGTGGCCGTATAAATTAAAATAAAACTGTGAAAAAATATACGACATAAGAGCGGCAGATTGCTTGCTGCCGTCAAAGATTCAGCATCTTGCTCGGGCTTATTCGGAAGCATTCTAAATTTTTTTAGCCTATCCTCGTTACAGCCTTCATTTTTAAACTATTTTTTTTTTCAAATATCGAGGTGCTGCCAACGTGCAGATTCACGCTACGATATTTGGCAGTTGTAGCGCCTCGGTGTAAAGAGGTTGGTTCAGGAATGACCTTTTAGCCTCTTCCTCGTATCGGCCTATCACTTCATCTCCTTTCCTCATCTTCTTCTTCATCTCTCTTACCCCAGTTTTGCCTCAAGCCATATTCTAGCCCCTAGGCAGTGGAGGTACGTGGTCCACCCCCAGCGCGCGGAGGTTCCTGGCGGTAATAAGAGTTCGTCGCTGACCGGGATCGCCCATGTCCCATCCTCTCCGGTCACTGGAGCCGGGTGATCGTTGGCGACGGGCGACGCTCTCGGGAGCCAGGCTGATCGGCATGGGAAGATGCATGCTGCATGGCATCCCCTTGTGTCCGGCTGACGGCTCGTGGATGGAGGCCGCATCCCGATTGCTTCATATCGGGCATGAAGCAGACGGTTCCATGCCTCACTGCTAAGCGCCAAGGTTCTTACGAGGGATTATCGCCTCTTTCATTCTTCCTAGTAGTTTATTCTTTTCTTTTCATGTTTCTCTTTTTTTTTTTCTTTTTTTTTTATTTTTATTTTCTTTCTTCTTTCTTTTTTTCTTAAAAATAAAAAGAAAGCAGTGGTCTCCACTACGCTACCTCGGCTCGGGCTCATCAGCAGCCCGACCTCTGCTAACGGATGCCAGATTATCATGTGCCGATGCAGCTGCACACTTTCGACTGATCGCCTCTTTCAATACGCTCGATCTTCGCTTCGCCTGATTTTACGCTGGGATGGCGCGGTATTGACGCCGCCGTTTCATCGTTACTTCGCCCAATATTAGAATTCCATTAGAGCTTTTCGCCGTTTTCATCAGAACTGTCAGTCTTCCCTTACCAAGCTTCAAACCCACACGGGACTGGGCCGTCTGCTTCTAATACTCCACCATGTACAGGCTCACATGCCATGCCAGCCGTCATTCATTCACGCTCGCAGCGGCACGCATCATCATGGATCTGCATCAGGCGCAGCCGCCTTTCTTCTGTCATTGACACACTCAGCCACTATTGACAGCACTCACTGGGCTCCAGCCGCGCCTCTGCGTTCGCTCACTGCCAGGCCCAACGGAGCCCTCTGCTGGCAGGCTGAGCCCCTATTCCCAGTCATGACCCTTCCCCAGCCACGCGACGTTATCTCTGTGATAGCCGTTAACGTTGATCGTCGAATTGCCATGCCTCGCCAGTGCCGTGTTTGCTAGTGCTCGGCAGACAGCGTAGGCCGTCGGCGCAGCCATCCAGCTAAAATAGTCGCAGGTCCATGCCGAACGCCTGGCCTGTGGTGCTGACCACCATGCCAGCCTCTGTAGCCTCTCTGCCCACGCCAAGGACATCCTTCATATCATAGCTGCTAACAAAGCTGCTCAACGAGCGGGCTGTCTTCAAAGAGGCGGAAGGCTTCCCTACGCATGGGTTGCCTCTTTCGCTGAAATCTCGCATTTATTCTCCATTGCAACGCCGCCCGTTTCAGCTTCACGGCTTCCTCTGTGGTCGCCACTCCACCCTCGCCTCGGTCCTTTGACGCTGTTCTACTGCTTCTTCCAGCATTCAATACTTCCTCATCAAGACAGTCTGAGCCCACATGTTCTGCTCCCACACCCAAACCTCATGCTCTCTGCTAGCAAAAAATCTCATCATGTCAGGTCGACTAATTGTAATGCCAAGGGGTGGAGTCTCACTACCTTCACGTTCCTTTCTCATTTTCCTCGCCTACTTTAGCAGATCGTTGTCACTCTTCTTCCATTTAGTCCACATTCTTATCTTGACTGAACACTGAAGCTATTGCAGAATATATTTCAGAGACTCAGCATGACACTACCCATCTGAGGTTCCTCATCCTCTTCTTCGCCTCAACCTCCCCCTCTGACACACATGGACTTTTCTGTCCTGTCCATAGCTTCCTCACTTCACTTTCTATCTTTTTCCGATAATTGCACATTTGAAGACTGAGGTTCAGGTGGGTCAGGGTGAAGCCAGGTGTTGCGCTCTCCCCAGCTTCACAAGTCTGCTTCAAACCAACATATTCACCGGCAGCTCCTTTCGCGCCTATAATCTCGCTATATTCACGATCTGACGAATTTTAATCTTAGCAGCCATGCATTGGTACACGCTGTTTATGTCTCTTGGTCATGCATTCACTGGAATAAGTGGTACACTCGCTTTCGTGGCATTCGCCCCAGAGCTGATCTTTCGCCATGATTTGACCAAGATCACTTCTTCGGGAGTTCATCGTGACTCGTGGCATTCGTCAGAGTATTTCGCTTCCTCTTCCTCCACGCTTAAATACTGGTACTCTACCATTTTGATCTGATCCTTTCTGATTTATCTTTCCATTTGCGCCATCACCGCCTTGACTTCACCGGGCTCACCCTCGCCGACTAAGATGACAGCTTGTCAGCTTTCTCATCATCTGAAACTGCCTAATTCACACTTCGATCGGACCCACGCACACCTACTGCCACGAGCCTTACTGCTCCACTGATGAGAGCCTTACCCTTTTCGCCCTCCAGCACTTCTCACATTCTATTCACGCATTCCTCAGAGTTTACCATGTTCGATGGTATTTATTTGAAACGCCGGGCAGGCACGTCCAGAACCACAGAGACTCCTGATTGGCAGAAGAGTAGCTATCGCCGCACATACGTGACGCTAAACTGCCATTTTCGCCGGCGAGATTGCACAACACTGGGATGAGTGCAGTCTGAAGAAAGTGCGAAATATGGTAATTTCCATTTACCTGTTCAGGTTGCCGGCAGACACTTCTTAGATTGGCAGATCACTGAAATTGCACCAGCCGCATTCTCGTGGGCTCCATCTATACCTCGCTCTTCAGAGCGCCAGTTGTTAAATTCTTGATTTTTCTTTTCTTAGAGAAGAATCCCATGTGCCTTTACTCCTTCAAAGAACTGAGGAGAACACTTTCCGCTTTCAAAATGACCGGCAGTTAGACGGCATACATATCTTCGCATGTTCACAGTATTTGTTATCAGCCTGTTTCCACGTCTCTACCACTCTTACCTATATCGAGTACCCCCAGCTGTGGAGCCCGCAGCCTTCCTCGAAACTCATGACGGACCCCTCACTACTGCCCATCGCCAGGCGCAGTTTCTGTGCTATGGAACGCCTAGCACAGACGTGCTTTGACGTGGTATTTAGAGACTCACAGGTCTCCTGCCAGTATGGATTCTCAAGGCCGCGCCTGCCACACCCTGCCGCGCTGGGACACGCATCACTATGACACCATCTGCCATCTACTTTTCGACTAAAAAGGCTTATGATACACCCTGGCCTGCCGTGGCCCACTTAGGCCTCTCCGGGAGACAAACCTGGCTCATTCTTTTCTGCTGCTTTCTACTGACAGACATTTTCAAATGTTAAACCTCTCCACCAAGCGAGTTGCTATCCCAGGGACGGAGCGCTGAACACTTTTCTTCGCCAAGCTATAAATACCTGAGCATTCAGCCTTCATCCAATATTTGTCATCTTTATGTGGAGACTTTGACAAACATAGGCTGACTGTCACCATTGCAGCTTCTTCCAAATGCCATCGGAAGACGGGAGCCACTGGCCAACATGCCACTAAATGCTTCAGTGGCTCTCGATCATCCATTTACCACGCATCTGCGCAGTCAGGCTCTCGGCCTCTGTTTGACGCCGCAGATGCACCCTGGAAACCACATTACCTTCTGAAGACTTGTCATAGCCGGCTGAACCTCCTGCCGCATCATCTTCTCAACGTAGAACTTCCTTCATCTACATTTTGGCCCTTACCTCTATCGTAAACTGATTACAGACTACTGGTACTTCTTTCCAGCCTAACCATCCACACCAGGGACGCTGAGGCTGTTCTTCCCTGGTTTGAGCCCCATGGGAAGCGAACATTCCATCCTGACTGACTGCATGACATTGCACTGGGCGCCATAGCCTCGCTTCATGTGAGCCTCTCGTAACTCATATGGTGATCACATGCACTTTTCATTTGTGCCTGTCTTTCTTTCGTTTCTGATCACTTACTTTTATGTTCATGATTCACTTTCCTTCACTCCTGGGAGTTTCTCAATGGCTATTTCTATTTGAAGGAAAATGACTGCTTACATATGTTTTCTTCTCTTTTGTTATTTCACCACGTCACAGACTATGGTGCTCCGTCAGCTGCCGACAGCAGGCCAGATCGCCGACAGGCTACTCCACACCCTCGGCTGAGGTTTATAAGGTTGAATTCTCAGCGCCACAGGCACCAGAGCAGATCTGGCGATTGTGGTCGTTGTTCCCAGGCTTATTATCCAAAATTGGATACTGTCCCTGCTCAGACCACCTTGGTTGCCCGCAGCAGCCATGGGCATATCGCCTCGTTGGCGCTGTCATGCTGACGCAGCCAGGCAATCTGGTCAGCAGACACTGCGCAAGTCAGCAAGCACACTCTTCCAGCCACAGCAGGTGGTGCTCCCCACGACTCATTTTACGCACACTCTGCAGGCTAAGCTGCCAGTCAACGCTGGCTCACCGCCGGTTACCAGCTCTTTCATTCTATGCTGAAATCGCGAGCTGCCTCTTCTGCCGCTCTTGCACGCAGTCGGAGACCAGCCATTTTCCCAAGATCGCCACACCCATCTCACGGAGAATTTCGCCTGCGACGCCAGGCCAGCTGCTCCGCCGACATACTGCCGATCACCCACTTGTCAACGGTTAACATTGTCCTTCAATCACGCCTGCCAAGCGCCCTTTTCTTGCCTTTCTTCTTCAGACGGATCTTCCTGACTTTCACACTTTTTGACAGTAGACTTACACACAAACTTCGGAAGATTGGCTCAGCTTTTCTACGCCCGCTTTCTTACGCATTGCTCACGCCACAGACTCACCCGCCTTTCATCTCTCTACACATTCTACAATACCTGTGTACGCCGTATACTGCATTGTTGCCTATTTGATTATAATACACAACCTCTCAAGTGGGGGCCTAAGCCTTGACAGGCAAAGAGGTTATTGTCCAGAAATGACTTGGCTTTCAGACGAACCTAATCACTGTCTCGTTTCTTCCCACATTAGCCTGGAGCCTTGAATTTCTTGTAGGGAAGGGCATTGAAACCATTTCCCCCACTCGCTAATTCTTAGTGGCAATAAGAGCTGCACACTCGATATCGCTGGGGATGTCCTGTCTCCTTCCTTCTCTGTCTTCTCAGGTGCTCTGGGTATCTTTCGGGTGATTGGCATTGAGTTATCTTCGATTACGTGGTCGGTGCAGCATGGTGAGCGCTTGGTACTATCGTGATATCGGTCGCCGCCCGCGGAGGCTCGTGACGCGGGTGCGTTGCTATCTCGGAGGCTCACTGGCATGAAGGGTGTACACCCACGCAGCAATCTGCACTACTTGTATGCGGGTGTCTCCAGATGGGGATTTATTGCCTCATTTGTATATTCTCCTTCCTTTTCTTTTATTTTTTTTATTTTTGTTTTTCTTTTCTCTTTTTTTTAAAAAACAAAAGATAGGCAATTCCACCATACTTAATCATGATTTCACTTTGTCTCTGAGAGTCAGATCTGGATCCCTGCCTACAACGGATAACACATTGACAAATTCCTACACCCTGGCTTTTGTGTAGCCAGTTCATCACCTGCTTCAGGTCAGGACAGACTGGCTCCTGGGTCACATCTTATTTTCACCGCCTGATGCCGACGGGTAGAGCTGGGTTTTCGAAATGGCCGCCGATCACTGCAACTGACCAGCACCCATCAATACGACCATCGACTTCTTTTCGCTCATCTCAGAAGGATCAGGCCGTCATTCTCTGCTCAATGGATTACCAAAGCTTACTGACAACTTCTCCTCTAATACCTATATCGCCAGACCAGGTTTCAGCACGCCACGTTGGTAAAGACATCTTCACCTCAAAGAAGGCATCAGTCACTGGAACTAGATTATGCCGCTTATCTTTCTTTTCATAACCATTGATATACTCACACATTGACAGCACTCACCTCACTTGTTGTGTTCCCAAAACAGTTTCGCTCACACCATCTAACGAATGACACACACAGCAGCTGAGCTCCAAGAACCCCTTATCCATTAGTTGATCACTTTTGTTACTGCCACGTCGAATGCTATCCCGCAATATCGCTTGCTTGATCGCCGAAAGACCGTCAATCTTTCGCCCACGCTGCCGTACCTGCGCGACTGGCACGTCGGCGCTGTTATCCAGCAAAATATTGCAGGTCCATATCGAATGCCCGCGGTGCCGATGACCATGCCAGTTCTTCTTGCCTGGCCTCCTCTCTGCCTAATCGCCATGAGGCCAGCCTCTTCGTATTTCAAGCTGCATCAGGCTTGAGCCTTCCGAACGGTTGAAATTGCCGCCCTCAAAGATGAAGGCTTTCATTTGCTGCCCTCTCCTGCCTTCAAGGGAAATCCCCGCACTCCTACCGCATTGTTAACGTCAGCTTCACGGCTCGTGTCGCTCACTCTCGTCACTCCCTCGCCTGAATTCTTTGATGTTCTTGCAGGAACCCTGCCTGCTTCCCATACACACACTCCTCTCCTCTGTTCACTCGCACACTCCTGGAGCCCACGCCCTCGCCTCACCTAAACCTCTGAGTTTCCAAGAGGAAATCCATCAGGTTTTTGCACTAGTTCGCACTGGGCGCGTGAGCCTTCCTCATACACTACTCAACAACGAATCCTCACCGACACAGCATAGGACAAAATGGCATTAACACGCAAACACACACACACTTCACACGCTGCAATGCTTTACATAGAGCAAGTCAGTATTTTTCCAGAATGGCCTGGATACCATTGCGGATAAAATACTTTGACATATCTTGAACATTTGAGTGAGTTGTCTCTGTTCACACTTACATCTTCCAGCATAATGATAAGAGGGTGTGACACACTAACTGACAAAGTTTACATTTTGTTTGTCACCTGATGGTGATTTAACCCTCGCACAATTGTAACCAGCTAGCATGGCGTGGTGACATCCAAGAAGCTGCTTATTTTTTGTTGGATTTGTGGGATTATGCTTATGCTTTAGGCATTGCTTGTTGAGAGTCTTCTGTAAGAACATTCCATCTCTAGTTGACTGCTAGATGCACATTGCACGCTATTTGTCGCTTCATGACCTGCAATCCTTCCATGTATAGGGATTAAATATGATGTTAGTAGGCTCTCTTTATTTGCTCAAAGGTGCTGTTGCCCCTTTGTTTGCCTGAGCACTCCTGCCTGCTTCTTCCAGCTCAATTTTATATAAACACGACATCTTCCTTTCAAACCCTGGGCTCCAGCTGTCCATGTCTGTTCTATTCTTTGTTTTGCGTGAAAGCTCAATCCATTTCAGTGATAGCCTTCAGCTATTTCTTTTAGATCATTGCTATCACAAGAGGCTTGCACTGACGGCTCAAAGTCACCTGATTGCTGACCGCAGCAGAAGCTGCACTGTGTCAGACAGCAGAGCTGCAGTTACTCCTGCTGCATTGCGGCTGAATTGTGGCGTCATTTCGTGTCTCTATCTCAGATCATTTAGCCATGTCACTGATTCATGTCGTTTTCAGACTCTCTAGTTAAAGCATAGTGTTATCTCACTACTTTCACACCTTGTTATCTAGCAAGCATAAGATATTGCTTTGTTAACTGTCATGTTGACGCATTGAGCCACATGGGCTGTCGCCAGGCTCTTTCCAGCCTTCATAGGTGTTTTTTCACGGACGGCAGTCATGCTGGCCCACTCAACAAGCAGCAAAACGCTAGCCTGACCTGCTAAATATGAACTCCATCCTGTCAAACTGACATAGGTCTTCGCCTTCACGTCAACGCCAGCACCGCCCGCTTCCACATTTGCCCACACGGTATTCACGGCGAAGCTTCCCGCCCTCACTCTCCGTGAACATGTCAGCCCGTTCGCGATTACGACGGCTCTCACGGTGGTGACCAGAATTTACCAACTGACGCTTTCGTTTCTTATGATACCCTTTTTTTTTTCAGATTCCTGATTCTTCATTGACTTTGATAGACTGACTTGTTGGGTTTTCTTCGTTGCCTCTGTCTCTTGCATTATTGGTTTGTCTTACATTTTCAGTTCTGTCATTCATTTACACTCATTTTCAGAGAGTCTGTGATAATTTTAAACCGTTGGCGACTTAGGTTTATTTGATTATAATAATAATTTTTTGGTCACTTCTTGCTTACTTTGATCCCTTTTCTTCGTCTACATTCGCTCCTTCGCCTTCCTTCAGCTACCTCTATGCTTCTGCTTCCTGTTAGCCGTTCGTGTCTGCGCTGCGTAAACGCTTAATTTTCTAGATCACTTCAGCCTCATCTGCACACCGATACCAGCCACTTGACAGCTGCCGGACACAGCAGTCTTTCTAGACAGCGCTAGCCAAGGGCACTATTCTTCATGCCAGTTGGTTTATGACCGACACATATGCCATTTGCAGGTTCACCTGTATCACTGCCTGTATCACTTAGGAGGCCAGCCAGACTCCCAAAGCATTGGCAGCTATCTGTAAAATTACCACTCTTCAAATTCTTTTGTATTCAACTTTGATTACGCTGTATTCTAGCACACAAGATATTGTTTTTGTTGGGCGGGTCACTTTGCCAGGCAGACTCGCTATGCGTGTCAGCAGCATGATCTTCCAGCCTACAGGTGCCTCCTTTTTGACGGAGATATCGTTACCTTCCTCGCACTCCAAATGCAGGCGCTTAGTCGCCTTTAGTCACCATTGTGTTTGGAGACGACAGCCACACCACGCATGGGCATGGAGGGCCTCTGCACCCTCTCTGTGAGCATTGTCAGGTTCCAGCAGCTCCAAAGGATTGCTGAGTTCTGCTTGACCGTCCACTTTATCAACGAGCACCCACCCAACAGTGTCTTGCCTGCGGCCCTTTCTTTACCTTCCTTCTGCCATTTGGACACTCCTGTCTGACCATCTCAAGCCGACTCTGACAGAAACTGACTTACACACAATCTCCCAAAGACAGGTCTTCTTACCTCAGTCCTCACCCGATCCTGTTCTGACTGCCCGCTCACGCACTACTCCTTACCAACATTCATCTATATCCATTTTCCTTTTACTTCTGGCTTTACAAAAGAGAAGTACTTAGCGTTTCTTGATAATAATAATAATAATACACACACAAACACAACAATATAGCAATGTTATAGCCCTACTGATTACAATAGCACTTCAAATAATATTATAAAAGCGATATTAACGATTTAGCTATTATCGAGGATATAAGAAGGCAATACGCAGCAGCCACGTCGAGGCAGGTCGAAGTCTTCAACAGGCTTTGCTAATGGCTCGTCTCAGCCGTCAGGCTGGCGCCCAGCGAGCTAGCACAAGGTCAGACACCACACCACCTATGATCTTCAGTGGCACACTGAGCCTCAGCCTGTCACCACAAGAGTGACAATGATCTGGTGGTACAGCAACTGTCTCACCACTGCAGCCACTCCATCCCAGCCACATAGTCAGCCTTTGAGATGTATCAGCAATATAAATAGAAAATGGAAATATACATGAAATATATCATAAAGAATCTATTCTTGCCCGCATACTTCATCACTCTATAAACCAGTAGCTGATTTTGTTATTCACTTTCATCAGCAAAGAGAACAGTAGCACACAAAATTTCCACGTTAATTTAAATGTTACAATGATTAGTGCACTGACATCACCAATTCACATTAGCATGGACATTGATATGTTTACTACTTTTGAGAAGAAGCTGCACTCTGAGAGCCCACCCACACCCATGGCGTGCGAGAGAGTCATGATTCGAAAGTATTTGTCCCAAAACACCCAGAGCTGTATTCTCTACCAGTAAGAGTTGCTGACAGCTTGAGCTGGAGAACAGTGCCATAATATGGGACAAGCATGGCAACAGAACAGCATCCACTCTACGCATTCATATGCAAAAAGAATGTGTGGCCGAGTTGAACTTTGCGTGCCCAGTGAGCAAGCAACCTGTGGGGTCGAGGCCTGGAGCCAGGACGGCTGACTCTCGCACAGTGAGCCAGTGAGAGAGCATGCCTGGACAAAGTTAGACAGAACCCGTATTAAATAATTTTTCCACCTTAGACACTTCTAATTTTGTGGAGACTGGAGGCATCATCTCTTAAGACAATAGCAAAGAACCTTTCACCTGCCTGATGATAGCCCTTAGATAGTGGTTTGCTTGACCAAAACTACACTTAGCCAGCTGCTAACAGTGAAATTAAATGTCAGTTTTCAGATTGCCTGAGACGCACAGCGTTGTCTAATTGCACACGTACACCACTAAGTCGCCACATTTACTGTAGCTGCAGGCCAACCTGCTTAATACTTATAAGGCATTACACAGTCGGTCGGAGTGACGATAAGAACAGCAGATATTTTCAGCATTAATATCCGCAGCATTTTCCAACGCCGAGCCATAATGCTTGCTGCGATAAAACACAGGCCTTGCCTCTGTGTTTTTGTTGACCAGAATTCATGGTACATACCTGCAACAGAAAGAGGTCATCTAATGATATCGCAGCGTTGCAGATTGCAGCAGACATGCCCTCAGCTATAGTTGTCGGGCTTATTATTTAAGCTACCACGTATCGCATCATCGTAGTCTGGTATCATTATCGCTGCATTATGCTGTTATTGGTTTCGAGGTACGCAGTACAGTCCTGCTCGTGCCTCCTCACAAGAGCGGACATCGGCCACACGACACCGTCGCCTATGCGAGTGTGATGGCCCAGGCGGGGCAGAGAGTATCCCAGAGTACTTGCTTGGGCACACGCCCCTGAATTTTGCTGCCACGTCCATGATAACAAAGTCAACTTCTCACTCTGTGTTATTGGACTTGTATGTGATTGCCTGTGCCATCAACATCATGTACTGAACATCACTAAACAATTCAGGTACTGCAAAATCATGTCTACATTAGCTCAAGGCATACTACTCTAGCCCTCTACCTAACGCTTTTATATTCTTCCTAGACCACAAGAAGAAAACATCCGTCTACCTGACATCTCTAGAGGTATTGAGGTGCGTTTAGAAAATTCAGTGACTCTACAATCACTAGATACACTTTCTAAGTAACCTTGATGCTGATAAAGCAAGTAATGTTAAGAACATGATTTTGCAGCAGACTAATTGTTATGATACCTAAGAGATTTACTCTGGGAGTACATGATGTTGATGTACAGGAGCTTCACCCATTACAATCACCACAGAGTCCAACAAAACATAGAGCATTGAGAGAAGTTGACTTTTTGTTATCTCATGGACTTATTGAACGCACAAAATTCAGGGGCTTCGCCGTGTATATTAGTGCCCAAGCCTGACGGTACTTTCAGAATGTGTACTGGATTACAGGAAAGTGAATCCTGGCCACTCGCCAGCCCGATGGCTATCCCTTACCTCGCATAGACGACCTGATTGATCGTGTCAGGAGTGTAGTGATACCAGTGGAGCCGGGCAGACACACAATACTGGGCACCACCTCAGGGCCCTTTACAATAACAACATAGTACAGCGATGGCCCAGCACATGGCGTGTGGTCTCTCTCTTTACACAGATACATTCGTGATGCAGATTACATGGTGCCTTAAATATTGCCGCGTAGCCTATAGCTTTTCTGAGGACATAGCGCACCTTAAGACACTGTCCAGCAGCAGTCATTAGATGTATTTTCTTCTGCTGCAGACATGTACCATGGATTCTGTGTTCAATAAAGCCTAGGAATAAGGCCTGTGTTTTTATCACAACAAGGAGCACAAGATGCCGACGTTTAGATCTCTTACGGTGATACACAAGTCCCTCTACTTGAACATGCTCAAGAAATATCTGCTTTCACTGTTCAAGATGGATTGTTCAACTATCTCGTCACTCCATTCGTTTGTGTAATACTGCTTCGTCATTTCAACGCATTGGGCGAACGAGCTGGACCCGCAACTTACACAGAGAGAAGCTCATCTTGACGACTTAGCGCGCATGCTGACAATCGAGAACAACATTTCACACACGTCTCAGAGCTTTGTCTCGAGAAACTGACACATTTTAATTCCCACTGTTAACTTGGCTTGGCTAAGTGTAGTTTTGGTCAAGCCAAGATTACCTATCTAGTGGTTTTGTACAGTTGCTGTGTTGCCGGCTATTGATGCTAAAGTTCATGCTTATTTGTTGCATTTCCAGTGCCACAGGATAGGAAGGGTGTGCAGTGATTCCTGGGCATGGGCAGGTTATTATCACAGGTTCTGTCCTAACTTCGCTTCAAGTCGCCGGCCCTCTCACCTGAGCTCACTATAGCAAAGTCCGCCTATCCGGACTCAAGATCGTTCAGACTCATTTACAAGGTTGAAGCGCTTTGCTTTCCTCGCCCTGTTTTGCAAAGTTCTAACTTCAACCTACATTTCTTTTGCATATAGATGTAGTGTGGCGCAGTGGATGCTGTTCTGTTGCAACAGACAACATCTATCGACATATTGCATCCTACGCTACTATTCCTCTAAACTCAAAAGACATCAGAAAACTATGCCACTATTAAGAAAGAGGCTCAGCTCTCGTGGGTTCGTTAGAACATTTTGATGTATTTGGGCACTTCTCCTTTTGGGATAAATGTATTTTCAGATCACAATACTCTCACCTATATTTAACACCATGAAGAGCAAAAATGGTAGGATAATGAGGCGGGCTCTCAGAATCCAACTTTACTCCAAAAGTATTAAACATATCAATGGTCCATGTAATGTAATTGGTGATGTTCTGTCAGGTCCTTAATTAATATTGTAACATTTAAATTAACGTAAATTTTTGTGGCCAATATACTACTTTGTTACTTCCTGCTTTGATTAAGTAAATGTAAAATCAATACTAGTGCAACAGTTTGTCGTGATGGGGTGGCTGCGACCCAAGAATGGGTCCCAATGCGTATATATGTTTATGATATATTTGCGATATTTCATTTTCTATTTTATATTGCTGATAGCAAAGACATTGTGTAGTTTTAAAATAGGTTAGATAATTATACAGTGGGTTGGTCCTGACTAGCTTGTGCTACTAGCCCTTTTAAGGAATGTAACCTGACCTGGCTGGGACAGGCCATTAGCTTAAGCCTGTTGGAGCCCCCCCGACCTGCCTCACGGGCCCGATCCTGCTGCAGTGTTCCTTCTTTGTTCTTATATCCCGATAATACTAAATCGTTAATATCTCGCTTTATATTTTTTTGAGTTAGCTATTGTAATCAGTAGGATGTAACATTATATATTGTGTTCATGTTTGTATTATTATTATTATTATTATTTTTAAAAAAAGCGTTTACCCTCAAGGGTTATATAGGGCGGCGGGCGGACGGATGCAGGGAGAATGGATTGTAAGCGGGAGATGGATGATTAGTAGGGTATGGAGTGCAGGACAGTGGGTAGTGCAGGGATGGGGTACCGAGACGGGGTAGAAGGGACTGAGGAGTCTAGAGGTATAATCTTTAGAGTTTGTGAAAGTAAGTCAATTTCTGTCAAAGTCAACGAGCGTCGGGAATTATAGGAGTGTCCATCCGAAGGAAGGTAAAGAAAGGGCCGGCGAAGACACTGTTGGATAAATTCTGGGGATGCTCGTTGATAAAGTGGACAGTCAAACGAATATGTCTAAAGACACTGAACCTGACAATGCTCACAAGAGGGGAGGGAGCCCCCCATGAGATACCCATCGTAAGACGAGTGTGGCCAGCGAAAACGGGAGAGTGTAGTCTCCAAACCTAGAAATGGTGATAAGGCGGCTAGAAACCTATATTTGGGTGCAAGGGGGGTGCAATGACCGGAAAAAACTCCGTAAAAGGGAAAACCCCCATATAAACTGGAAGGTCGTTCTGCGACCGCATACGTGTCTGCCTGTTCTTTCCCTGTCTTCCAACATGACCAGGGACCCAACAAAAACAATATCTTTGTGCTTGCTAGAATCGCGTAATCAAAGTTGGGGTACAAAGAACTAAGGGGTAGGGATATCAATTTTACAGATAGCCTGTAAAGCCTAAGGAGTCTGAAACGACCACAAATGGTGATACAGGGAGTGATGCAATAAGGAGATAATTGCACAAGAATGGCTATAATTCAGTCTAAATATCTAGCCGGGGGAATAGATGCCCTTGTACAGCCTGTCAGAAAGACTGTGAATCCGGCTGTCAAACGACTTTGAACCTCGGTGTCCCGCGAGGCATGGGAATGAGAACTGAAATGATCTAGAAAAAAAGGGAGAAGCCGCCGGTAAGGGGTTTTGCGCAAGGCGAGGAATAGAACAGACCGCACGGAACTTCAACGGGGTAAGGAAAGGAGATGTCACTGAACTATAGAGGGGGTAGCTGAAGGGAAGACAGAGTGAATGTAGACGAAGAGAAAAGGGGCAAAGTAAGCAGGGGCGATAAAAAATTATTATAATCAAATAGAAGCCCTAAACCACGGGGTCAATACAGCTGCAGGTTTTGCAGGATGCTGGGAGAATGGGGTTTTAAGAGAGATGGATGATTAGTAAAGGGGATGGAGTGTAGCGGACATGGATAGTGCAAAAGGGTAGAGGGTACAAAGTTTGGATGAAGGGTGAGGGAGGTGCTAGAGGGTAAACTTCAGTCTGTGTAGTAAGTCAGTCTCTGTCAAAAGTCAATGAGAGTCAGGATTAAAGGGGTCCTCTAAGAAAGGGAAGGTAAAGAAAGGGCCGAAGCGAAGAAGACGTAGTGGAGGTAAATTCTGCGTGCTCGTTGATAGAGGGGGAGTCCAAAAGAATATGTCGAATAATGGAACCGACAATGTTCACAGAGTGGGGCGAGCTTCTCCATGAGATACCCGTGAGAAGATGAGTGTGGCCGATGTGAAGACGGGAGAGTTGTAGTCTCCCAACCCTGACATTGGTGACAAGAAGGCCAGAAACCTATAATCAGTTTCAATAGAATGGAGTTCATTATTTAGCAGGTCAGACCAGCGTTGCTGCCAACGGGTGCGAAGGTGGGTAGCAATGACCGCAAAATAGTCCGTGAAAGGAACACCCTATATGAAACTGGAAGGTCAGTGTACTGCTGACCGCGCAGCAGTGTCTGCCTGTTCATTGCCCTGTACGTCAACATGACTCAGGACCAACAAAAACAATATCTTTATGCTTGCTAAAGATATGGTGTAACCAAAGGTGGATACAAAGAAGTAGGGGTGAGGTGATAAATTTTTTACTGATAGCCTGTAAAGCACTAAGAGAGTCTGAAACGACCACAATGGTGACACAGGCATAGATAATACGGATAAGTGCCACAAGAATGGCATACAATTCAGCCGTAAATATGCTAACTTAGGTAATACATGCCCTTGCACGACAGTGCGGAAACACTGCTGCGAACTGACGCCATCAGATGACTTTGAACCATCAGTGTATACTGTGATAGCATGGGAATGAGAACGGAAGTGGTCTAGAAGAAATAGCGAGCCGCCATAGGTAGTGGGCTTTCACGCAAGGTAAAGGAATAGAACAGACATGGACAGCAGGAGCTTCCCAAGGGGGTTGGGAAAGGGAGATGTCACATGAACATATAGAGGTGGTAGCTGAAGGAAGACAGGAGTGATTGTAGACGAATAGAAAAGGGACGAAGCAAGCAGGGGGCGACAAACAAATAAAGAGAGCCTATTAAATCTGTAACAATCCTATACATGGAAGGATTGCAGGTCATGAGAGCGAACAAAAATAACGAATGCAATGTGCATCACAACGATCGGATAAGGATGGAATGTTTGCTTCTACATAGAGGCTCTCAACCAGGAAAGAACGAAATGCACAAAGGCATAAGCATAATCCCTGCATCCAACAAAATAAGCAGACTCTTGGATGTCACTACCGCCCGCCTGGCTGGGTTACAAGTATCTTTGGCAGGTTAAATCACCACCACCAGATGTAGACCAAACAAAATGAAACTTTGTCAGTTGGATTATTGTCACACCCTGCGTCATTATGTACTGGAGTGCAACAAAATTAATGAATTCAGAGACAACTCACTCAGAAATGTTCAAGATATGTCAGTATTTTATCCACAATGGTATATTACAAACCATTCTGGAAAATACCCTGACTTTGCTCCCTGTAATAAAGCATTGCCACGTGTGTGTGTGTGTGTGTGTTGTGTGCACACTGCCATTTTGTCCTATGCACATGTCGATTGAAGGTTGGGCCTGTTGAAGGTAGTGTAGCGAGGAGGAGGATGAACTCCACACACGTTACAGAACTAGTCGGAGGCGAAGAACCTGGCAAGGGATTTTTACTGTGCTTATAAGAGGGGGCGAGAGGTTTAGGTGAAAGACGAGGACGTGTAGACTCAGAACTGTGCGAGTGAATAGAGGAAGGAGGTGGATAGAGGAGGCCGAGGTAGGGACCTCGGAGCCAAGAACATCAAAAGGATTCAAGACATGGGTGACTGAGGATGAGGCGACCACAGAAAAGCCGTGGGAAATGGGACCCCAGAAGTGGGGCGACGCTTAGAATGCGAGAATAGGAAAAACGGGAAGTTTCCTTGAAGGCGAAGAGAGAGACAGCCATAGCATATGAGAAGCCTTCCGCCTTTGAGACAACAGATTTCCAATATTCAGGTAAACCTGACAAAAGGCGAGAATATGAGGGATGTGCCTCATGACAGTTAAGGCAAGAGGGAGGTAGAGTACAAGAAGAACTGGCATGGTCATCAGCACCACAGACTGGGCATTCGGCCATGGACCTGCAATATTTGCTGATGACCAAACGCCAGAGTTTCTACACTGCTGCGGCAGGGTCACCTTTTGATTTTGTAAACGTTGACCTGCAATGTAGACCGGGTGGCAGCTCGGGAGTCAAACGTTAAACGAGCTATATTGCGAGGATAACGTCTTCGCATTGGCAGGGATAACAAAAGTGTCAACTTATGGATAGGGAGTTCTGGAGCTCAAGCTGCTCGAAATGTCATCACCACATGCCTGGAAATTCCGTTGGACAATGGTGTGCAAAATGACAGAACCACAACAAGAATTGAGGAATGGTGCTTGTCAATAGTAACAGGAGTAGTATCAATGGTTGTAAGAAGAGAAGATCGCGAGCTTGGCCAGCATTGGACCGTGATGATGCGAGCGCCGCCTGAGAGTGTGAAATGAGATGTCTTTACCAACAGGCGTAGCAGAGCCTACCAATACTATGGTCTGAAAGATAGGTATTAGGAGAAGTTGGTCGAAGAGTAAAACTTTGTCCATTGAGTAGTTTGAAACAGAGAGTTTAAGGGAGTGAGTGACGAGCTTGTCCTTTCGAGATGAACGAGAAGAAAGTGTCGAATCGTCAGTGTGGGTCTTGGTCGTTGGGTGTGGGACCAGGGTGGTCCGAGTGAGACGGGCGAGCGATTCGAAAATTGTCACACCGTCGAGGGGGAAGCCGGAATCAAGGTCAGTGAAGAGCGAAGATAAGATGTATTGAAAGGGCCAGTCAGGTCCCGGGACCTGAAGCAGGTGGGTGAACTGGCACCTGCTTCAGGACAGGGTATTGGTTGTCCGATGCGTTATCCGTTATCAAGGTAGGGTCAGAACTAGGTGCGGTATCAAGGGGCCTGGGGGAGAGTCACGGATTAGGGCATCTAGTGTTAGGTTACTTTTTTTCTTTTTGTTTTTAAGAAAAAAAGAAAGAAGAAAAAATAAAAATAAAAAAAAAAATAAAAAGAAAAGGGGAACTTGGAGGAATAGCTCCTAGGAGGAATGAAAGGGGCGTAAATCCCCATCTGCGCCCCAAGAGGACCTCAACACCACAAGTAGGCAGACGCTCGCAGGAACCCGTGCCATACCCTACCCCTTCATGCCAGTAAACCAGCAACTGGGATAGCAACCTCACATCCACCGAGCCACCTCCGCGGACTAAAGAGAGGGGGGCCGGATATCCGCCACAAAGCATACCGCCTTCGGCCACCAGCCCTGTAATCCGAAAGATGGCCTCAGAGATACACCCATCACCCGAAGATACCCAAGGCCACCCCTGGGAGACCGGAGGGATTGGGACATCCCCAGGCGATCCAGATTCCATGGCAAACTACACCACCGCCAAGAACTTTAACGGAATAGAATGGACCACAGTACCCTTCCCTACCTAGAACTAGAATGCCGTGGAGAGAAGCTCCCAGGGTAATAATGGGAAGGAAATAAGGGAGGGATGAGGAGGAGGGGGAGGGGGAAAGGGAGAAGAGAGGATGGGAAGAGGGGAAAAAGGGGAGGGGGATTGGGGGTATTAGGTTCGGTCTGAGGAAGAAGACCAAAGGTCCACTTCTCAGACCAATAGCCTCTTTACCTCGGTCAAGGAGCCCCTTAAAGAGGCCCCCTTGAAGAGGATTATTATTATTATAATCAAATAGAAGCGCCTAAACCACAGGGTTATACAGCGCTGCAGGCTATGCAGGATGCAGGAGAGCGGGTTGTAAGAGGGAGACGGACGATTAGTAGGGTATGGAGTGCATGATGACGGTGGATAGTGCAGAGGGGTGGAGGGTAGCAAGAGATCGAGGTAGAAGGGACCGAGGGAGGTGCTAGAGGTATAATCTTCAGAGTTTGTGTAGTAAGTCAGTTTCTGTCAAAAGTCAATGAGAGAGTCAGGATTAAAGGAGGGTCCATCTGCAAGAAGGAAGGTAAAGAAAGGGCCGCAGAGCGAAGACGTCTTGGAGGTGAATTCTGGTGCCGTTGATAGAGTGGGCAGTCCAACAGGATATGTCGAACAGACATGAACCTGACAATGCTCACAGAGAGGCAGGGAGCCTCCCATGAGATACCCGTGAGTAAGACGAGTGTGGCCGATGCTAAGACGGGAGAGCGTAGCTCCCAACCTCGACAAAGGTGACAAGAAGAAGGCCAGAAACCTATAACCGGTTTAATAGAATGAAGCTTGTTATTCAGCAGGTCAGACCAGCGTTGCTGCCAACGGGTGCAAGGGGGTAGCAATGACCGTAAAATAGTCCGTGAAAGGAACACCTCTATATGAAACTGAAAGTCATGTACTGCTGACCGCGCAGCAGTGTCTGCCTGTTCATTGCCCTGTACGTCAACATGACCAGGGACCCAACAAAGACAATATCTTTATGCTACTAAAGATACGGTGTAACCAAAGGTGGATACGAAGAACTAGGGGTGAGGTGTATCAATTTTACGGATAGCCTGTAAAGCACTAAGGAGTCTGAAACGACCACAAATGGTGATACAGGCATAGATGCAATTAATAAGTGCCACAAGAATGGCATACAATTCAGCCAGAATATGCTAGCCGAGGGTAATAGATGCCTCGTACGACGCTGTCCGGAAACACTGCTGCGAATCCGACGCCGTCAGATGACTTTGAACCATCGGTGGTATACTGTGATGGCATGGGAATGAGAGCGGAAATGGTCTAGAAAGAAAGAGCGAGAAGCCGCCGTAGGCAGTTGGGCTGCGCAAGGTAGAGGAATAGAACAGACACGGACAGCAGGAACTTCCCAAGGGGTAGAGGAAAGGGTGAAGTCACATGAACATAAAGGCGGAAGCTGAAGGGAAGACAAGAGTGAATGCAGACGAAGAGAAAAGGGACGAACAAATAACGAGCGTCTACTAACATCTGTGACAATCCTATACATGGAAGGATTGCGGAGGTCATGAGAGCGAACATAATAGCGAATGCAATGTGCATCGCCACGATCGGACAAGGATGGAATGTTCGCTTCTACATAGAGGCTCTCAACCGGGAAGAACGAAAAGCACAGCATAAGCGTAATCCCTGGTGATGGATGGGATTAAGGCTGGAAAGAGTGGCAGGAGAGGCTGCCGAATATATCTGGTCACCATAATCGAGTTTCGATAGAATTAGGGCCGAATGTAGATGAAGGAGAGTTCTACGATCAGCCCCCATGAAAGATGTGCGAGGGTTTTAAGGAGGTTCAGCCGGCTATGACAAGTCGCCTTCAGAGAGGTAATGTGAGGTTTCCAGGACAATCTGCGGTCAAACAGGAGGCCGAGAAACCTGACTGTATCACGTTCTGGGATACTTGAGCCTTATAGGTACAATGGATGATCAGAGACCACTGAACGTCTAGTGAACGTAATTTGATGAGTTTTGCCACTAGAAAATTTAAACCCGTGAGTGGTGGCTCCAATCAGAAACCCGGTTGATGGCATGCTGGAGGGAAACTGCAATGAGGTGACAGTCAGCACCTGCACAAGCTATAGCAAAGTCATCCACATAGAGCGATGACCAAATATTGGATGGGAGAACAGATGCCAGATTATTTATAGCAAGCAGAAAAAGTGTTGCGCTCAGAACACATCCCTGGGGGACACCTTCAGCTTGGACAAATTCCGGGAGAGTTCATTACTAACCCGGACCCGAAATGTCTGTCAGTTAAGAAAGCCTTAAGAAAGAATGGTAGGTTGTCTCGGAGGCCTAAGGAGTGGGCCTGGGTCAAGATATTATATCTCCAAGTTGTATCATAAGCCTTTTTAAGGTCGAAAAAGATAGCGATAACCGAATGGTTATTCGCAAAGGCATTACGAATATACGTATCCAAGCGCAGCAAGGGGTCAATGGCAGAACGGCTCCTTACGGAAGCCATACTGACTAGGAGAGACTACTGTGAGTCTCTAAATACCACATCAAACGCTCATTAACTAGACGTTCCATCACCTGCAAACTGCACTGGTAAGAGCGATGGGACGGTAGTGAGAGGGATCACGTCCGTAGCACCTGGTTTTCGAAAAGGGAGAACAATAGCAGACTTCCACAGCTGGGGAATAACTCCTGCGACCATATAAGATTAAAGAGTCGTAAGAGGACAGTAAGAGCAGACTGATTAAATGCTGTAGCATACGAATATGTATGCCGTCTGGCCCAGCTGCCGATGATCGGCAAGCAGAGAGTGTTGCCTCCAGTTCTTGAAGGGTAAAAGGCACATTATAGGATTCTTCTCTAAGAGAAGAAAAATCTAAGGGCTTTAACTCGCTGGCACACTTAGAAGAAAGGAACGAGGGGCATAGATGGAGCCCCTGAGAAATGCGGACGAGATGATTACCAATTTCAGTGGCAACGGCAAGAGGGTGTGCTATATCGACACCGGCAACCTGAAGAACAGGAGCCGGGTCGGGAGAATTTACCACTCATTTCCGCACTTTCTTCCAGACTGCACTCATGAGGAAGCCAAGTGACAGTAGAAACGTAATCTCGCCAGCAAGTGCGTTTAGCATCACGTATGACACGGCGAGCAATAGCTCTCTTCTCGCTTGAAATCAAGGAGTCTCTCTGTGGTTCTGTTATACCCATACCTGCCCCATGCAGCGCGTTTCAAATGCACTGCCCGAGCACAGTAGGAGACCACCAAGGCACGCACTTCTGAGGATGCATGCCCGAGGTTTGGGGAATAGAATGTGAAGTCGCTGTGAAGAGGGGAGGACGAAAAGAGATGTAAAACCTCATCAACGGAGGACGAGGTAGAACCTCATGAAAGGCAGTAAGATGTGCGTAAAGGTCCCATTTCGCCCGGTCAAATTCCAGCGTGGCAATGAGGTGGAGAAAACAGAGGGGACTTTAGGATGATTGGGAAATGATCGCTGTCATGTAAGTCCGGGAGGACAGACCAGGTGAAGTCAAGGACAGTTGATGAAGAGCAGATGGAAAGATCGATGCAGGAGAAAGAATGAGTTCGGGATCAAAATGGGTAGGAGTACCCGTATTTAAAACATGGAGGGAAGAGAAGCAAGAAATGCCTCAACTGAATGCCACGGGAGTCACAGTCGACCCTCCCCAGAGAAAGTGGTGCGCTAAAATCGCCAAGTAATAGAAGGGGGCGGTAAGGAAGAAACCAGAAGATCAATATCTGGATAGACAATGCCCGCGAAGGGAGAGATATAAAGAACAGAGGTATACCACTTATTCAAGTGGATACGGGCTGCGTGTAATGTAAGGAAGAAGGGACATAGAGCTGACGGTGGAACACCAGTGCTATAAGAAGAGCACTTTGTTAAAGGTTCCATCGGAAAAGGATCCGATGAATATAACAAATTATAGCCTGAAAAGGGCCTGATAACAGTGGATTGTAATTTGATTCTTGCAAACAGACCCCAATAGGGGAAAACTGGGGGAGCAACACCTGAAGCTCACCCCGTTACCCTGAGGCCTCGGATATTCCACTGCAAATAAGCCATGATTTATGGAGAAAAGATAGAAGTGGAAGTGAGAGGAAGCTATGGACTAGGGTTAGAAAAGTCCATGTGTGGAGGCAGCGGAAGACCTGTAATCAGAGAGGGAGGAGGACGCTGAAGGAAGGGGGTTGAGACGTAAGAAGAGAGATGAGGAACCTCAGATGGAGTAGTGTCCATCATCGGCCCAGTCTCTGAAATATATTCTGCAATAGCTTCCAGTGTTTCGGAAGTCAAAGATGCAGAATGTGGACTACATTAGAAATGGAAGAAGAGTGAGCAACGATCAGGTAGTCTATAGACTGTACTAAAGTAGAGGACGAGGAGGTAGAAGAGGGAACTGTCGTAGGACTTGGGAGGGACAGGGGATGAAGTAGGTATGAGGAGGAGGATGAACCTCCACACACGTTACAGAATTAGTCGGAGGCGAAGAACCTGGCAATAGGGATTTTTTTCCGGGCTTATAAGAGGGGGCGCTGAGGTTTAGGGTAGGACGAGGACGTGTAGACTCAGAACTGTGCGAGTGAATAGAGGAAGGAGTGTGGATAGTATGAGCCGAGGTAGGGGCCTCGGAGCCAAGAACATCAAAAGGATTCGAGACAGGGTGACGGAGGATGAGGCGACCACAGAGGAAGCCGTGGAAGTTGGGACCCCAGAAGCGGGCGACGTTTAGCAATGGGAGAATAAGAAATACGGGGAAGTTTCCTTGAAGGCGAAGATGAGAGACAGCCATAGCATAGGAGAAGCCTTCCGCCTCTTTGAGACAACGGATTTCCCGCTCATTCAGGTAAACCTGACAACGGCGAGAATATGAAGGATGTGCCTCATGACAGTTAAGGCAAGAGGGAGGTAGAGTACAAGAAGAACTGGCATGGTGGTCAGCACCACAGACTGGGCATTCGGCCATGGACCTGCAATATTTTGCCGGATGACCAAAACGCCAGCAGTTTCTACACTGCTGCGGTAGGGTCACCTTCGAACTTGTAAACCTTGACCTGCAATGTAGACCGAAGGTGGCAGTTCTCGGCAGTCAAACGTTAAACGAGCTATGTTGCAAGGATAACGTCTTCGCTTATTGGCGGGAGGACAAAAGTGTCAACTTTAAGGATAGGAGTTCTGAGCTCAAGCGCTCGAAAGTCATCACCACAGTCCTGGAAATTCCGTTGGACAATGGTGTGGGCAAATGACAGAACCACAACAAGAATTGAGGGAATGGGCTTGTCAATAGTAACAGTGTAGTGTCAATGGTCGTAAGAAGAGAAAGATATGGAGCTTCCAGCATTCTGGACCGTGATGATCGAGTGCCGCTCTTGAGAGCGTGAAATGAGATGTTTTGACCAACATGGCGTAGCAGAGCCTTACCAATACTATGGTCTGAAAGATAGGTATTAGGAGAAGTTGGACGAAGAGTAAAAACTTTGTCCATTGAGTAGTTTGAAACAGAGAGTTTAAGGGAGCCATGTGACGAGCTGGTCGTTTCTGCGATGAACGAGAAGGGAGTGTCGAATCGTCATGTGGGGTCTTGGTCGTTTCTGTGGGACCGGGGTGGCTCGATGGGAGACGGGCGAGCGATTCGAAAATTGCCGCACCGTCGAGGGAGAAGCCGGAATCAAGGTCAGAGAAGAGCGAAGGTCAGACGTATTGAAAGGGCTGTCGGGTCCCTGGTACCTGAAGCAGGTGACGAACCAGCACCAGCAAGAGGTACAGGGCATAGAGGGCCCAAAGAGTCATCCGTTAACGAGGCAGGGTCAGTACGGTGCGGTATCAGGAAGGGCCCGGGGAGTGGGTTCATGGATTGGGTCAGCCATGAGTTATTCTTTTCTTTTTATTTTTAAGAAAAAAAAAGAAAGAAGAAAAGAAAATAAAAATAAAAAAAAGAAAAAAAGGGGGGAACGTGGAGGAATAGCTCCTAGGAGGAATGAAAGGGAGCGTAAATCCCTCCGGCCCAAGAGGACCTCAACACCGCAAGTGGTGCAGATGCGCATGGAACCCGTGCATACCCTACCCTTCATGCCAGTAAACCAGCAATCCGGGATAGCAATCTCACATCCACCGAGCCATCTCGGCGGACAAAGAGAGGGCGGCCGGATATCCGCCACAAAGCATACCGCCTTCGGCCACCACCCCGAATCCGAAAGGCGGCCTCCGAGATACACCGCCGCCCGAAAGATACCTAGGCCACCCCCGGGACCGGAGAGGATCGGACATCCCCAGGCGATCCAGATTCCACGACAAACTACACCACCGCCAAGGACCTCAACGTAATGGGATGGACCACGATACCCTTCCCCTACCTAGGAACTAGAATGCCTGGGAGAGAAGCTCCCAGGTAAAACTGGGAAAGAAATAAGGGAGGGATGAGGAGGAGGAGGAGGAGGAAAGGGAAAAGGAGGATGGGGAAGATGGGAAAAGGGAGGGGGATTGGGGGTATTAGGTTCGGTCGAGGAAGGAAGACCAAAAGGTCCAATTCCTCAGACCAATAGCCTCTTTTACCCGTCAAGGAGCCCCTTAACCCTTAAACTGTCCACACGTAGATCTACGTTCACTCGCGACGCTCCGAATATTTTGAAAAAAAAAATAGTTTTTTTTTTTAAAAATGAAGAGCGCATTATTATAAACAGGATAGGCTAAAAAAATTTAGGGCCAATACTTACCGAGATATAAGCCCGACAAGTTGTGCTGGATGCCACCTCGACGGCAACAACAAGTCCTGCCGCTTGCAGAAGTAATGTCGATATATTTTTTTTCTAGTTTTTATTTTAATTTATACAATTTTTATGTTTTGGTAATTACAATTTATAATAGTTCTTGTGATTTCATAGCCAATCTTTGTTCTAACACTAATATTAGGTGACTGAAATAGTACTCAAATAGTCACAAGACACCAACATGAACAATTTCACCTGCCTTGGTCATTTACTATTGTCTATAAATATATACAAAGTATTTATAGGTCCCAGCAATATTTTAGACATCCTGGAGTATATATGAAACTCCTTGAAGAATGGGTTAGACAATTGTCATATAACTACTGATAAGGCAAGTGACATTGATGAATGAATGCGCAAGGAACCCTAGCTTGTTTTCACTGTCCGTACGTCTATCTGTCTATCTATCTATCTGTCTATCTATCTGTCTGTCTGTCTATCTATCTGTCTGTCTATCTATCTGTCTATCTATCTGTCTATCTATCTGTCTATCTATCTGTCTATCTCGTGTTTCTATCTATCTGTCTAGCTCGGCTTATCTGTCTTTGCTTTGCCTGCCTAGTGTGCCTGGAGTATAATATGAAACTCCTTGACGAATGGGTTATGACAAGTGTCAGATAACACTGACAGCCCAGTGACATTGATGAATGAATGCGGCAGGGAACCCTCGCTTTGTTTTCACTGTCTATCTGTCTATCTATCTGTCAATCTGTCTATCTGTCTGTGTCTCTGTCTAGCTCTGCTTATCTGTCTTTCTGTCTGCCTCGGTGCCTGGAGTATATGAAACTCCTTGAAGAATGGTGTTATGACAAGTGTCAGATAACACTGACAGCCCAATGACATTGATGAATGGGAGCAGGGAACCCTCTCCTTGTTTCCAGTGTCTATCTGTCTGTCTGTCTGTCTAGCTCTGCTTATCTGTCTTTCCGTCTGCCTCGTGTGTGTGTCTTTCCGTCCTGCCTGTGTTTGCGCGTGTCTTTCCGTCGCCTGGTGTGCTGCGTGGTTCTTTCCGTCTGCTTGCTCAGTCTGAGTGCGGCTCGTAAGCCAACAGGTATTATACGCGATGCAGAAGTGACAATGCCAATGCGTATTACTTGCCAGTCATGCGTATTATGTCTTATTTCTACAAGCATTGATAGGACTTTGCCTGGAAATTTTGGGTTATCCTAGGTAATTTACACTATGTATAATAACTGTACTTATGCGTACATGTGAGAGAGAGCGAGATATTACAGATATATATATAGATAGACAGAGATATAGACAGATACAGAGATATAAGACAGATAGATATAGACAGATATAGACAGAGATATAGACAGATATAGACAGCGATATAGACAGAGATATAGACAGATATAGACACAGAGACAGCCAGAGACAGCCAAAGCCAGCCTGCCGAATATATAACATAAAAAAGAAGGAACACTGCAGAAGGCCTACTGGCCCATGCAAGGCAAGTCCATGTCACCCCAACTTAGACCAATGACCCACCTAGTCAGGTCACATCCTCTGAAGGAAGGAGCACAGCATCAGACCTAGTACACAAGCTAGTCAGGTCCAACTCACACCCACCCACAGCCACTCATGTATTTATCGAACTTATTTTTACTTTCCTCTTATAAGGGGAGTGTTAATGCGACTACGACATCAGTGAATCCATGGTTTGCCACATTATTTGCTCTAGCTGGTGCTCAATTGAACTAGTTCTCCCACAAGGTACTAAGTGGTCCCAGATTTTTTAATACTGCGCACCCCGAGGCGAGACCCATTCTCTCATGTCTAGGCGACTCAGGCCTATTGCACTAAATTTGAAGGAATGAAAAATAAAACGTAGATCTACGTTCGGAGCAGTACGCGTACAAACGTATATCTACGTGTGGACAGTTTAAGGGTTAAAGAGGCCCCCCTTGAAGAGGAATAATGTCCAGAATTATCAATGAAAACATTTCTAGCACTAAAATAACATTTTGCCCTGTTCATTAGTCACATCTCCAGGTCCCTCTTATATTATACTACTTGCTTTTTATTTTGAGTTTTTATTTACAAAAAAAAAAAAAAGATTTACTTTTATGCAGACTGCTATATTATTGTAAAATGGTATAAATAATATAGGGATTTCTGACAGCCTATCAGACTCATCAGTTGGGTGTATTGGATGTATGACATGATTTGTTTTCTTTTGAACATCGGCAAAATCGAACATTTCCACTAATTTGAGCTGAATTTCAAAATATTTTTAGTCCATAAACTATTCAAAATAATCTCAATTTCTGTAGCAAATCATCCAGGGTAAGAATTTTTTCTCATTATGCACTGCATACTGCAGGATTTTTTATATTGCACACACACTCAGACCCATTCTCTCATATATAGGCTTACCAGCTTTCTCCACAAGATTGGAAGCCGCTAGAATTTTGTAGTATTAGGGACCAATACTGACTTGATGCCATCATATTACAGGACCAACAGTGCTTGCCAGCAGTAATATTATAGGACCAACAGGAAAGAGTTTTATTAGTGTTGGAGAGGAAGAAATATTAGTGTATGACATATGACACCACCTCTGACAAAGCTTCCTCTAGTATGACTTCTCATGTGACTTACTAAACTTGATTATTGAGAAAAGTCTTCCAGACATTCTGATCACTGGTATGGCTTCTTCCAGTATGAGTTCTCATGTGCCTTACTAAATTTGATTTATGAACAAATTCTTTCAGACATTCTGAACACTGATATTTTTTCTCTCCAGTATGAGTTCTCATGTGACTTGCTAAATTTGATTTTTCAGAAAAGTTTTTCAGACATTCTAAACACTGATATGGCTTCTCTCCAGTATGAGTTCTCATGTGTCTTTCTAAATGTGTTTTTCTAGAAAAGTCTTTCAGACATTTTGAACACTGATATGGCTTCTCCAGTATGAGTTCTCATGTGTCGTTCTAATTTTGTTTCCAAGGAAAGTCTTTCAGACATTCTGAACACTGATATGGCTTCTCTCCAGTATGAGTTCTCATGTGACTTGCTAGTTTGATTTTTCAGAAAAGTCTTTCAGACATTCTGAACATTGATATGGCTTCTCCAGTATGAGTTCTCATGTGACTTACTAAACTTGATTTTCCAGAAAAGTCTTTAAGACATTCTGAACACTGATATGGCTTCTCTCCAGTATGAGCTCTCATGTGACTTGCTAAACTTGCTTTTTCAAAAAAGTCTTTCAGACATTCTGAACACTGATATGGTTTCTCTCCAGTATGAGTTCTTATGTGACTTACTAAACTTGATTTTTCAGAAAAGTCTTTCAGACATTCTGAACACTGATATGGCTTCTCTCCAGTATGAGTTATCATGTGACTTACTAAATGTGTTTTTCTAGAAAAGTCTTTCAGACATTCTGAACACTGATATGGCTTCTCTCCAGTATGAGTTCTCATGTGACTTACTAAACTTGATTTTTCAGAAAAATCTTTCAGACATTCTGAACACTGATATGGCTTTCTCCAGTATGAGTTCTCAGTGACTTACTAAACTTGATTTTTCAGAAAAGTCTTTCAGACATTCTGAACACTGATATGGCTTTTCCCAGTATGAGTTCTCATGTGACTTACTAAACCTGATTTTTAGAAAAGTCTTTCAGACATTCTGAACACTGATATAGCTTCTTCCAGTGTGAGTTCTCATGTGAATGGCTAAATTGTATTTTCAGAAAACTCTTTTAGACACACTGAACACTGAAGTGTTTTTGCCTATGATAAACCTGGTCTGATATCCACACTGAGATTGTTGTGAAGATTGTTTGAGTGATGAATGTTGATATAATTGTTCTCCTACATGAACAACTGTACGTTGTGTTGCCTCAACACATTGTTTTTCAGGTATTTAGACATAGTGAACAATAAGTTCTCACATATTTAAATTGTTTACCAGGGGTATTTGAGAATATTTTATTACACAGAAAACTAATATTTCTGTATTATTCTATTAATTTAAGTATAGCAAGCATTAAACCTGTAGGGGTAAGTGTGTCTGAGGAATAGAAAGGACGAACTAGCAGATATTTATGACATTAACCTTATGACACTGTTGTTGACACTCCAAGTGTCGAGTACCAACACGTCATTACAGTGTTGTCACTGTATAAGCACTGTTTACAGTGTTGTCACTGTATAAGCACTGTTGTTACAGTGTTGTCACTGTATAAGCACTGTTGTTACAGTGTTGTCACTGTATAAGCACTGTTGTTACAGTGTTGTCACTGTATAAGACTTGTAACAGTTGCACGTATAAGCTGTAAGTGTTGTCACTGTATAAGCACTGCTGTTACAGTGTTGTCACTGTATAAGCACTGTTGTTAGTGTTGTCACTGTATAAGCACTGTTGTTAGTGTTGTCACTGTATAAGCACTGTTGTTACAGTGTTGTCACCGTATAAGACTGTTGTTAGTGTTGTCACGTATAAGCACTGCTGTTACAGTGTTGTCACTGTATAAGCACTGTGTTACAGTGTTGTCACTGTATAAGCACTGTGTTACAGTGTTGTCACTGTATGAGCACTGCTGTTACAGTGTTGTCACTGTATAAGCACTGTTGTTACAGTGTTGTCACTGTATAAGCTCTGCTGTTACAGTGTTGTCACTGTATAAGCACTGTTGTTAAGTGTTGTCACTCGTATAAGCACGTTGTTACAGTGTTGTCACTGTATAAGCACTGCTGTTACAGTGTTGTCACTGTATAAGCACTGTTGTTATAGTGTTTCACTGTATAAACACTGTTGTTACAGTGTTGTCACTGTATAAGCACTGTTGTTGCAGTGTTGTCACTGTATAAGCACTGTTGTTACAGTGTTGTCACTGTATAAGCACTGTTGTTACAGTGTTGTCACTGTATAAGCACTGTTGTTACAGTGTTGTAAATGTATAAGCACTGTTGACACTGTATAAGCACTATTGACACTATAAGCACTGTTGTTACAGTGTTGTCACTGTATAAGCACTGTTGTTAGTGTTGTCACTGATTAGGCACTGTTGTTACAGTGTTGTCACTGTATAAGCACTGTTGTTACAGTGTTGTCAATGTATAAGTACTGTTGACACTGTATAAGCACTGTTGTTAGTGTTGTCACTGTATAAGCACTGTTGTTACAGTGTTGTCAATGTATAAGCACTGTTGACACTGTATAAGCACTGTTGACACTGTATAAGCACTGTTGACACTGTATAAGCACTGTTGACACTGTATAAGCACTGTTGTTACAGTGTTGTCAATGTATAAACACTGTTGACACTGTATAAGCACTTTGACTCTGTATAAGCACTGTTGACACTGTATAACTGTATAAGCACTGTTGACACTGTATAAGCACTGTTGACACTGTATAAGCACTGTTGACACTGTATAAGCACTGTTGACACTGTATAAGCACTGTTGACACTGTATAAGCACTGTTGTTACAGTGTTGTCAATGTATAAGTACTGTTGACACTGTATAAGCACTGCTGTTGGTGTTGTCACTGAATAGGCACTGTTGTTACAGTGTTGTCACTGTATAAGCACTGTTGTTACATTGTTGTCACTGTATAAGCACTGTTGTTACAGTGTTGTCACTGTATAGGTACTGTTGTGCCTATACAGTGTTGTCACTGTATAAGCACTGTTGCTACAGTGTTGTTACTGTATAAGCACTGCATTAGTATTGACACTCAGTCACCTTCTTGTACCAGGATGCCCTGCAGTGTTGACACACAAGTGCCACCTTCTTGTACCAGGATGACCTGCAGTATTGACACTACAAGTGCCACCTTCTTGTGCCAGGATGACCTGCAGTATTGACACTACAAGTGCCACCTTCTTGTACCAGGATGACCTGCAGTGTTGACACTACAAGTACCACCTTCTTGTACCAGGATGACCTGCAGTATTGATACTACAAGTGCCACCTTTTTGTACCAGGATGACCTGCAATATTGACACAACAAGTGCCACCTTCTTGTACCAGGATGACCTGCAGTGTTGGCATACAAGTACCACCTTCTTGTACCAGGATGACCTGCAGTGTTGACACTACAAGTGCCACCTTCTTGTACCAGGATGATCTTCGTATTGACTACAAGTCCCAGCCCTTGGTATCAAACGACCTGCAAAATAAAATTGAAATCTTATGACCTTTTACAATAATCATTATAATTAATTATAATTAATATTATTATTATTTTAAGCACACCACTGAGGTAAGGTGACTCAATAAAGAAGAAACACTTTCTCCATCACTGTCTTGCAAGAGGAGGACTGATATTACACTTCAGATATTCATCCAAACTGTAAATATTCGCACACATCCTTCAGAGTGCAGTCACTGTGCTTCCCACCACCACCCCTCCTTCAGGGTGCAAGCTCTGTACTTCCTACCTCCACTCCTTCAGAGTGAAGGCACTTTACTTCCAACCTCCACCCCTCCTTGTGAGTGCATGCACTGTACTTCCCACCTCCACCCCTCCTTCAGAGTGCAGGCACTGTACTTCCCACCTCCACCCCTCCTTCAGATTGCAGGCACTGTACTTCCCACCTCCAACCCTCCTTCAGAGTGCAGACACTGTACTTCCCACCTCCACCCCTCCTTCAGAGTGCAGGCACTGTACTTCCCACCTTCACTCCTCCTTCAAAGGCAGGCACTTTACTTTCCACCTCCACCCCTCCTTCAGAGAGCAGGCACTTTCCCCCCCTTCACCCTCCTTCAGAGGAGGCCCGCATTCCCCCTCCACCCTCCTTCAGAGTGGGCACTGTATTCCCATCTCCACCTCCTTCAGAGGCAGGCACTGTACTCACCTCCACCCCTCCTCCAGAGTGCACTGTATTTCCCACCTCTATTCCCCCCCCTTCAGAGTGCAGGCCTGTTCTTTTCCCCTCTCCCCCCTCCTTCAGAGTGCAGGCACTGTACTTCCCACCTCCACCCCCTCCTTCAGAGTGCAGGCACTGACTTCCCCTTTCCCCCCTCCTTCAGAGTACAGGCATCACTTCCCACCCCCCCTCCTTCAGAGTGCGGATGTTCTTCCCACCTTCACCCCCCCCTTCAGAGTGCAGGCACTGTACTTCTCACCTCCACCCCCCTTTCAGAGTGCAGGCACTGTACTTCCCCCTCCACCCTCCTTCAGAGTGCAGGTACTCCCATCTCCACCCTCCTTCAGAGGCAGGCACGTATTCCCACCTCCACCCCTCCTCCAGAGTGCAGGCACTGTACTTCCCACCTCCACCCCCTCCTTCAGGCAGGCACTGTACTCCCACCCCCACCCCTCCTTCAGAGTGCAGGCACTGTTCTTCCCACCTTCACCCCTCCTTCAGAGGGAGGACTGTACTCCCACCCTCCAGGACAGTCCAATTAACCAGTTTTCCTAAATGTCTTCAAAAATGTTACCCAGCTCACACTACAATAGCATGTCATGTACAAAAGTCCATTTTTCTCCACCCTTTATATCATGTTTACACATGCCTTTAATGTCCAAGCCCCTTGCACACAAAAACCTCCTCTACTCTTTTTCTTCCAAACTTTCTTTGGAAGAACCACCTTTTTTTCCCTCCAGTGCAGATTTATATGTCCTCCAAGTTAACCTATCTTGTTCCATCCTCCTAAACATTACAGCATCTCAACAACCTATCAGCTCTGGATAATACTTTTATTAACTCTCCACTTCCTTCTAATCTATAGCTCACATTCTTGCAAATACTTACACAAGACAGTATTTTTTTTTAATACATCGGGTTTTTCACCAAGGTTGGGCGACTCAAAAGGAGGAAACACTGTACATAAATCCTCAATATCTTTCAGAAGCTTGCTGTCTACAATTAAAAAAGTGCAACTATTATTATTTTACCCAAAAAGAGTCACACCTATATGGGAAAGAACATAAAGGCTAAGAGGGACTATCAGAAGAGGAAGTTCAGTAAGCCAGTTTAATGCAACTCACTTTAACAAGATAGAAATATAGTGGAACCCCTAATTTTTACGGCCTGAGTATCTTACTTTCGAGGGTTTTGAACCGTTTTTCCAGCTAAATTTTGTCCGAAATTTGATGTGCCCCATGTTTTGACAGACCTGTCTGTGTACCCATGCCTTCGCACCTCCGCACGCCGCGTGGTCAGTCTGGCTTTTTTTCTTCTCAAGTGAATATTACATTATATACTAGTCATTTAGTCCCTGACGAAAAAAAGCATACAGACACTCATTACTTTCTTTAAAATGTTTGTAGTCTTAATGGTCTTAATAGGGGGTGAAAGGTGAAAAAAGGGTAGTTAGGATGAAATTTGGTAGGTATTAACCCCCCATCTAACTACCCCACTCCACATTCTAGCTATTAAAGTGCCAGAGTGATAAATGCATATCCTTTAAAATAGTAGACAGCACCACCAAGGGATGTACGTGGTACCTCTCTTACGAGCAAAATTTGTTCCAGTCGGCTATTCAAGTGCCGATACCGAAATTTTTTCCCTAAGAAATAATGAAAATTAGGTAAACCATTTCAGACCCAAAATACACTTAAAAAAGCACCTACAAAAATACACTTACTAACTGTTCGAGGACTGCTCGTAAGTAGAGGTACCACGTACTACCGTCCTACCAATTATTATTATTATAATCAAATAGCGCTAAACCACAGGGGTCTACAGCACTGCAGGGTAGGCAGATGAAGGGAAATGGATTGTAAGTGGAGAGGGATGATTAGTAGGGTATGGAGTGCAGCATGTGTGGATATAAGGATAAAGTATAGCAAGATATTAAGGAAGAAGGGACTGAGGGGAGTGCTAGAAGCATAATCTTCAGAGTTTGAGTAGTAAGTCAGTTGCTGTCAAAAAGTCAATGAGAGAGTATTAAAGGAGGGTCCATCAGCAAGAAGAAGGTAAAGAAAAGGCCCAGAGTGAAGACGTCGTTGGAGGTAAATTCTGCGCGCTGTTATAAAGTGGACAGTAAACAGAATATGTCGAACAGACACGGAACCAGACAATGCTCACAGAGGGGGGACAGGGAGCATCTCCATGAGATACCCGTGCAAAAGAAAAGTGTGGCCAAGAAGACGGGAGAGTGTAGTCTCCCAACCCTTGACATTGGTGACAAGAAGGCCAGAAACCTATACTGGATTAATAGAATGAAGTTTGTTATTTAGCGGTCAGACCAGCGTTGCTGCCAACGGGTGCGAAGGTAGGTAGCAATGCCCACAAAATAGTCCGTAAAAGGAACACCATATGAAACTGGAAGTTCATGTACTGCTGACAGAGCAGCAGTGTCTGCCTGTTCACTGCCCTGTACGTCAACATGACCGGGGCCCCAACAAAAAACAATATCTTTGTGCTTGCTAGAGATACGGCGTAACCAAAGTTGGATACAAAGAACTGGGGGTGAGGTGTATCAATTTTGTGGATAGCCTGTAAAGCACTAAGGAGTCTGAAAGGACCACAAATGGTGATCAGGCATAGATGCAATACAGATAAGTTCCACAAGAATGGCATACAATTCAGCCATAAATATGCTAGCCGAGGGTAATAGATGCCCTCGCACAATGTGTCCAGAAACACTGCTTTCGAATCCGACTCCGGGCAGACAATTTGAACCATCATGTATACTGCGATGGCATGGGAATGAGAGTGGTCTAGAAAAAGAGCAGAAGCCGCCGTAGGTAGGCGGGCTTTGCGCAAGGTAGAGGAATAGAACAGACACGGACAGCAGGAACTTCCCAAGGGGGTAGGGGAAAGGAGATGTCACATGAACACATAGAGGTGGTAGCAAAAGGGGAAAACAAGAGTGAATGTAGACGAAGAGAAAAGGGGCGAAGTAAGCAAGGGCTCCAACAAATAAAGAGCGTCTACTAACATCTGTAACAATCCTATACATGGAAGATTGGGAGGTCATGAGGCGAATGGGGCGGCATCACAATGATCGGACAAGGATGGAATGTTCGCTTCTAAAAGAGGTTTCAACCGGGAAGAACAAAATGCACCAAGGAATAATAATCCCTGGTGATGGATGGGATTAAGGATAAAGAGTAGCAGGGGAGGCCACTGAATTATATCTGGTCACCATAATTGAGTCTTGATAAAATTAGGGCTGAATGTAGACGAAGGAGAGTTTCACTTCAGCCCCATGAAAGATGTGGGGTTTTAAGGAATTGCCGGCTGTGACAAGTTGCCTTAACCCTTTAACTGTCCAACGCCAACCTGTTGTCGAAAATTAAAAAAAAAAAAAATTTTTTTTCTTATGAAATGATAGAGAATGTTCCCATTTGGTAGACACCAAAAGTTTGAAATTTGATTGAAAACTCACGGAATTACTCGCAGAAGGATCTTGGAAAAAGTTTCATTATACAAGAAACCCACCAATTTATGGGGTTTCAACTACCCAATAGAGTGATCAGAAATTGGCGATTTGGCCAATTTCTTTGAAAATAAAAAAAAATGTCAATTTCAAAATAGGGTCCAGAATAAACAATGCAGACATTCCTGGCACTAAAATAAGATGTTATCTTTCATTATAGTCTTTAGTCCCCCTGATATTACTTTTGTTTTTTATTTTTATTTTTTATTCACGTAAAAATAGAAGATTTACTCATGCAGCCTATTGTTATTGTAAAAATGGTATAAATAATATCAGTACACTTGTGAAAGAATATTAGACTCACCAATTGATGTGTATTGGGCGCGTGGCGTGAGTTGTTTACTCATGAACATTTGCAAAAATAGAACATTTCTCCTACTTTGAGCTCAATTTCAATCGCTTTCACATAAAAAATAATCAAAATCATCCATATTTCGTAGTATGTTGTCCATTCTATCAAATAAGACCATAAAAAAAAGAATAAACCATAAATACTATACGAAAATACACCAAAATGGCATTTTTTTTTTCTTTTTTTTATGTACTTGGCTCAGGATTTTTTTATACTGAGCACAATGACCACACAGACCCATTCACTCATATGTGGTCCACCAGCTATTCCCTTTGATTTGAACCACTAGAATTTAGGGAGGATCGTTCCAAAAGTGGCTCCAAAATTATATATACAACCAAAACAGTCAAAGGGTTAAGAGAGGAATGGAGGTTTCAGGACAATCAACGGTCAAACAGGAGGCCGAGAAAACCTGACTGTATCATGTTTTTGATATACGTGGTTAAAGGTAAATAATGATCAAAGACCACGAACATCTAGTAAACGAATTTGATGAGTTTTGCCACTAGAAAATTTTAAAACCCCTGAGGGTGTCCCAATCAGAAACCCGGTTGATGGCATTTGGGGGAACTGCAATGAGGTGACATAGCACCTGCACAAGTAAAGAAAGTCATCCACATAGAGTTTAAACCCAAAAATTGGATGGGAGAACAGGCGGATTATTTATAGAAGGAGAAAGAGAGTTGTGCTCAGAGCACAACCCTGGGGACACCTTCAGCTTGGATAAATTTGGAAACCAACAACCGGACCGGAAATGCCCTTAGTTAAAAGGCCTTAAGAAGAATGGTAGGATGCCCGGAGGCCTAAGGAGGGGCCTGCCAAGATATTATATCTCCAAGTTGTGTCATAAGCCTTCTAATGGCCGAAAAAGATGGCATAACCGAGTAGATATTAAAGGCAACAATATACGTATCCAATCGCAAAGAGGTCAATGGCAGAACGGCCTTACGAAAGCCATACTGACTAGGGAGACTAGGCATCTCTAAAACCCAGCAAACGCCATTAACTAGACGTTCCATCACCTTGCAAACTGCACTGGTAAGAATGAGGGGACAGTAGTGGGAGGTATCACGTCCCGTAGTACCTGGTTTGCAAAAGGGAGAACAATAGAACTTCCAAAATTTAAGAACTCCCCCCCAAATAAAGATTATAGAGTCATAAGAGGACAGTAAGAGCAGAATGATGTAAATGCTGTAGCAATATGAAAGGTATGCCGTCTGGCCCAGCTGCCGATGATCGGCAAGCAGAGAGTGTTGCCTAGCTGGGAAGGGAAAAGGCCATTATAAGATTCTTTTTCTAAGAGAAGATAAATCTAAGGGCTTCAACTCCGCGGCAGACTTAGAAACGAGGGGATAGATGGAGCCCTGGGAAATGCGGACCAGATGATTACCAATTTCAGTGGCAACGGCAAAAGGGTGTGCATACGACTCTGGCAACCTGAAGAACAGGAGCCGGGTCGGGAGAGAATTTACCACTTAATTTCCGCACTTTCTTCCAGATCACCATCGAGAAAGCCGAAGTGACAGTAGAAATATAACTCACCAGCAAGTGCGTTTAGGGCACGAGCACGGAGGAGCAATAGCTCCTTCTGCTTAAAATCAAGGAGTCCTCTGTGGGTTTTGTTATATGAAACCTGCCCCACGCCATGCGTTTCAAACGTACTGACGAGCACAAGCAGGGGGACCGCCAAGGGCACGCACTTTGAGAATGCTTGCTTGAGGTTTGGGAATAAATGTAAGCCGCTGTGAAGATGAAGGACGAAAAAGAAAACCTCATCAATGGAGGGCGGGAGGAACCTCATGAAAGGCAGTAAGATGTGCGTAAAGGCCATTTTGCCCGGTCAAATTACCAGTGGGGCAACGAGGGGGGTGGAAAAAACGAATTGGACTTAAGGATGATTGGGAAAGGGCAGAACTTCTGAGAATGCTTGCTCAAGGTTTGGGGAACAGAATGTGAAGCCGCTGTGAAGATGAAAGACGAAAAAGATGTAAAACCTCATCAATGGAGGACGAGGTAGGAACCTCATAAAGGCAGTAAGATGTGCGTAAGGTCCCATTCTGCCCGGTCAAATTACCAGCGTGGGCAATGAGGAGGTGGAAAAAAAGAAGGGGACTTAAGGATGATTAAATGATCGCGTCGTAAGTCCGGGAGGACAGACCAGGTGAACTCAAGGACTGTTGAGGGGAAAAGCAGATGGAGAGATCGATACAGGAGAAAGAATGAGTTCAAGGATCAAAATGGTCAGGAGTACCCATATTTAGAACATGGAGGGGAAGAGAAGCAAGAAATGCCTCCAAATTTAATGCCACGGAGCAAGGGACCCTCCCCAGGGAAAATGGTGGCATTAAAATCGCCAAGTAACAGAAGGGGTGGCGGTAGGAAGAAACCAGAAAATCAACATCTGGGATAGACAATGCCCACGAAGGGGAGATATAAAGAACAGATGTATACCACTTATTCAATGGGTACGGACTGCGGTGTAATTTAAGGAACACCAGTGTGCATAAGAAGAACACTTTTGTTAAAGGTTCCATCGGAAAAAGGATCCATGAATACAACAAATCATAGCCTGAAAAGGGCCTGATAACAGTGGATTGTAATTTTTCTTCAAAAGACCCCAACAGGGAAAACTGGGACAGCAACACCTGAAGTTCACCCCCGGGTTTCCCCTGAGGCCTCAGATATTCCCCTGCAAAAAGCCATGATTTAGTATGGAGAGAAAGATACAAGTCAAAGAGAGAGGTATCTATGGACTAGGGGGGTTGAAAAGTCCACATGTGGAGGCATTGGAAAAAACTAAACAGAGGGAGTGGGACGCCGTGAAGGAAGGAGGGGTGTAGATGAAAGAGAGGAGGAAGAACCGGGGGGGGCGGTGTCCATCAACGTTCCAGCTCTGCAAAAATTCCGTGATAGCCTTCCAAAATTTTGGAAGACAAAGATGCAGAATGGGCTACATTAGAAATGGAAAGGAGGGGGCAACCATCGGGGAGACATAGACTGTCAAAGTAGAGGGCGAGGAGATAGAAGAGGAAACTGTCGAAGGGGATTGGGAGGGGACAGGAGGGAAGTGGCCTGGGGAGGGGGAGTCAAGGAAGGAATTTTTGGGGGGGCGGGATGAAGATTTTGGGGGAGGGGGGAGGATAAACCTCCACATACATTACAGAACTAGCGAACGCAAAGAACCCAGCAATAGGATTTTTTCCGCTTATGAGAAGGGGGCCTGGGTAGGCAAGGCGGGGGCGGTAAAACCAGAACTTTCAATGGTGGGAGGAAGGAAAGGGGGAAAGATGGGGGCCGAGGAGGATTCGGAGCCAAGAACCAAAAGGTTCGAGCGGGGGTGACTGAGGATTTGTAACCACAGAGGGGAAGTTGAGGAATTTGGGACCCCAGAAGGCAACGTTTACAAGTGGAGGTGTGACAAAGTATCTAAGGGGAAAAAAGGGGCCCCCGGCTGTCCTTCGAGATAATGGAAGAAGGGGTCGAAGTCAGTGGGGGCCCGGTCGTTTTGGGGTGGACTGGGGGTGGTCTGATGGGAGAGGGGCGACATTCAAATTGCCGCACCTTTTTGGGGAGAAGCCGGAATCAAGGTCAGAGAAGAAAAAAGGTCAGATATGTAAAACCCGGGGGCAGAACCCTGGACCTGAAACAGGTGATAAAAGGGGATCAGCAAGAGGAAAGGGGGTGAAGGTGTCCAAAGAGTTTCCATTAATGAGGCAGGGTCGACTGGGGGATCAGGAAGGGGCGCGGGGGGGTTATGGATTGGGGCAGCCATGGTTGTTTCTTTTCTTTTTTTTTTTAAGAAAAAAAGAAAGAAAAAAAATAAAAAAAAAAAGAATAAGAAAAGGGGAACGTGGGGAATAGCCCTTGGGGGAATAAAAGGGGGATAAATCCCCTCCATGACCAAGAGGCCCAACACCGCAAGTAGGGCTCCTTTTTAACCCAGGGATACCCTACCCTTCATGAGTAAACCAACAAAGGGATAGAACCTCACATCTACGAGCCACCCGGGGAAAAAAAGGGCCGGATTTGCCACAAAGCATACCCCCCCGGGGCCCCCACCCCCGAATCTGAAAGGTGGCCCCAGTGTTTCCCCCGGCCCGCCCAAAAGATAAAAATCCCCAGGCATCCAGATTCCACAGCAAACTACACCACCCTAAGGACCTCAAGGGGAAGGGGGGACCACGGACCTTTCCCCCCACCTAAAAAATAGAAGCCTGAGGAGAGAAGCCCAGGGAAAAAGGGAAGGAAATAAAGGGGGGGATGAGGAGGAAGGGGGGGAAAAGGGGGAAAATGGGGGATGGGAGGGATAGGGGGGGTTTGGGGGTTTGGCCCCCAAAAAGCCCAACCTCAGACCAAGAGCCTTTTCACCACACCAAGGAGCCCCCTTTGGGGAAGGGCCCCCAACCTTGAGGCTTCCGTTGCCAAAAAAAATATTCGAAAAAATTTTTTTTTCTTATCAAAATGTTAAGATTATTTCCTGATTGTTTTACCCAAAAAAATTTTTTTGGGGGATCAATACTTACCCAGATATGGAGGTGAAAAAAATTGGGGAGAAAATGAGCCACGTATGGCAAAGGGGGTGCATGCCGCCCCCGGTAATTATATTTACTCCTATTCGAAGGTTTCTTATTTTTAATTTTTTTTTTTCAAAGTAATTAAAAGGGCCCTAGCCCAAGTAAGTGCTTTGCAAAATACACTCATTGTATGCAACACAAAACTGCACAAACATTATTATCATTATATTTTTTTACAGAACTTGTTTAAAAAACCAACAATGAAAAATTATTTTTTACTATTGTTCTATAATATATATACACATATAAATGACTGGGCATTTTCCATTAACTTCCCTTAGCTTTGGGGGGTTTGGGGGTGGTGTGTGGTGTGTGTGTGTGTGTGTGTGGGGGGGGGGGGCATCTTTTGCTGAGTCAGGGAAGACAGCTGTCAAAAAGACATATTATACCATTACTCACCACCCTCCCCGTTTTAACCTTTCCCAAAACAAAAGGGGACCCATGTCTTCTTCCCCACAACCTCCTTTCTAGCTACCTTTTTCCTTTTATTCCTTCCTTCTTTCTTATTTCCTTCCTTCCTTCCCCCCTTCCCTTTCTTCCTTCATTCCTTCCTTTTTTTTTTCCTTCCATTCTTACTTCTTTTGTTCCTTCCTTCCCCCTCTCTCATTCCTTTCTTTTTTTTTCTTTCTTTCCTTCCTTTTTCTCTTTTCTTTTTCCTTCCTTCCTTCCCCCTCTCTTCCTTCCTTCCTAACTTTTTTTTTTTTTTCCCGTTTTTGGTATCCTGGGCATTGCTTTTGGTCAAAAAACCCAAAACCATGAAATTCATCTACAGAGACACTACCATCTGTGTTTGAGCTATCCCCGGGGAAGAAAGAGCCCAGATTCACTGGGGTCTGGTATTTCTTCCACTAGCATGCTGAACATGGACTACTGAAATGGCTTTCCCCCCCCTGCACCACTGGCTGTCCAATTTTTTTATACTGGCACATGACCACACAGACCCATTTTTCCCCCACATGTCAGCCCCAGCTTTTTCCCCTTATTTGGGCCCCCAGAATTTTTTTTTTTTTTTAACACATCAGTCGATTCCCACCAAGGCAGGGGGGGCCCGGAAAAAAAAACTTTTCATCATTCACTATCATTCTTGCCAGGGGGTGGTTTTTACTACAGCTATAAAATCAAATTAACACCCCGCCAGAATTTGGGTATTTTAGCCCCCAAAAAGTGGCTCGTAAGACGATATATATGACCGAAACAGTCAAAGGGTTAAAAGTCAAGAGGGGGAAAAGCAGACTGATTTTAAAGATGTAAACAATATATGGCCCTGGCCCAGCTGCCAAGATCAGCAAGCAGAGAGGTTTCCAGTTCTTGAAGGGTAAAAAGGGACATTATCCTGGGTTTACCTGAGAGAATTCCAGGGTCAACCCCTGGGGCCCGTTGGCCAGGGCCTTTTGGCCAGACCTGATCAACCAGGGGGGTTACTGTCCCAGTCCAACGACGAAACAGCCCCTGGCAGGACCGACTTTGGTCCGTCCAGTGCCTGCTTAAAACAGCCAGGGTTTTTGGTAATCCCCTGATGTATGCTGGGAGGCAGGGAAAAATCTTGGGGGCCCAAAACTTATTTGTTTTTTCCCCAAGTGC